>JACEGR010001597.1:0-119205 GCA_014170235.1 Listronotus bonariensis | reverse complement strand
TTCTATGGAGGCATTGGAAAACTCAATAAACTGAATAAACCATCTTAAAAAAATATCCTTTTGTATCCATCCTGACGAATGATAAAAGCTTTACTTCCAGGAGGAGCATCATCTAGCAGCTCCGGCTTTGCTCTGGATTTCGGAAAAATAAACGTTGGCGGCATAAATACGCCAGAAGCACTCATGCAAATTTCCACAGTGACAAGAACGCCGCGTTCAGCTGAAGATATACACCCAACTTGTTTTTTCCCACGCATCGATAAACATTTTGATCTTTTCTTAGGTACTGTCATTATACCCGTCTCATCGACATTGTAAATCCGTACGGGTGGTATTTTACATTTTTCAAGTACGTCAGAAAGCAACGAAAAAATGTTTGTACGGCAGGTCTATTAAAGCCCATGGCTCTAGCGAGCGATGTTGGCTCAGGGGTGCGAAGTTTAACGTTTGGATGTCTCTCAGAAATTTGTATAACCATGTTTTACCAGCCATTTTTTTGTCTTTGTTAAATGGATGAGCTAAGCCATTGCGTTCAGCTAACTGAAAGGCCAAACTTCGAAGGTCACTCAAAGTAAAACCAAAAAGTCGTGATTCCATATACAAAATGTGTTGCACCAACTCTTCTTCTTTGTTCTCCAGAGAAAACTGGTTTGTGGCGCTCCTAGTCCTTTTTTTGCCGAATACTCTCGTTCAAGGCTCCCTTTTTTAATTTTTTTACTCGCTTCAACGGTTGTTCGAGGTGCACCCAAACTGTTTTGAAGCCTTTAAGATAACCCATTCTTCCTTCAAAAACCTCTTCTATGGCTTGTTGCATACATTCCTCATTCCAAGACTGCCGATTAGTTTTTCGTGTATATTTTCCCATTAGTATCCTAAAACGAATCAAAAACTTTGCAAATAAAATAATCACCCTTCTGCTAAAAACAGAATGTAGTGTACCTACTGGTTCTCTCTTTTTAGCAGATGAGATAATAGATAGCGATGGACAAAACGGGATAGTATCCTGTTTTACCCAACCTCTAGGTATCTTATTTTACCCGACTGCACATATCCAAAAGTTAAACTAAATTTTCACAACACAAAAAAATAGTGTGGCATTTACTTATACTCTCAAAAGAAAGACAAATATCTACAGAATCATAGAAACTACTCACTGTCGTTTAATGCTTTTGTTGAACCCAAAAAATATCGACGAAACACTAACAAAACAAATAGCCTAACTTTGCTATATCACTCTGTCATCTGTCACTCATCACAGTTACAAAATTGATCAGAATCGCCACTTGCTAGGTTTATACAATGGTTATTTCCTTAGCGATTAACGCGCACATTCGTCAGATGGCGCCGCCTGTTTTCAAATAAAGGCCGGTATCCTGTTTTACCCGACTCTCCTGTTTTGGGCAACTTTCCCTATATCTAGGTAGGATAAAAAAATAACATTTAAATGTACCAACTTGTTCATTTTCTAGAAAACTATTTTTTATCAACAACATACTTATGTCGAAATGTGATATGTAAAGAAAGCTTAAGAACTATCAAAACAGCGAAAAATCACAGAAACGCTCGTTATCGCAAAAAAAGTTAAGGAAGTGTTTTCTTTTAAATACACCATTTTGCATATTTACTAGTAATTTATGTAACAAGTGCATAAAGTGATATTTTTTTACGAATGGGAAGTTTGACAGCACGAGCCGTTAGGCGAGTGCGACAATCCCATGAGTAAGATAAAGACACTTTATGCATGTGCTACATACTATATTTTTTTCCACGACCGTATAAAAATTTCCCAAAATACCATTTTATACATGTTTCATTTATCTAAACTTATTAATTTTAATTTTTGCAACACAGCCATTATATTGCAACAAAAAAATCATAGCCTCCTTATTTTTAAAGAGACAATTATCCTCTTCATAACTATGCATTTATTATTTAATTTTAGAAAATTGTATGTACTTATTTTTTGTACAAATAATACTAAAACAGTATAAATTCCTTTTCAATTTCTTAGTCATCCAAATTCAATATTACTATTAATTTTCAATAATTTCTAATAAATCAATTTGCAAACTGTCAAATTTAAAACTAGTGACACATGAACTTAAAAGAAATAATGACGATATCAAAGGTAACTTGACGGTTTGGTTCAGTAAATGTCGCGCTTACTGTTACATTGCATAAATTGATATTTAGGGTTATTGAAGTAGGCGTTAAAACAAAACACTAATTTAAAGTGTAAAAAAGCTTCGAAGTGTTAAAAAAGTTACTTTTTTAACACTTTATGTAGTGTACTAGAATGGAGTACTTTAACTTCATGTTAACGATGTTAAAAACAGCATTTTTTTAACGGTCGTGGTAAAAAGGTATTTTTAATCCTAAACATCTTTTCTTATAAAAATTTTCGATATTATGGAAAATAAGGATAATTTTCCCCTGAGCAAAATTCATATTTTTTGACATACCTCGTATATCACTGCAAAAAATTAATATCTGACGATTATATTTTAGGTGTTAGACCATGCAAAAATTTATATAAAGAATAAGTTTTTTTCGTAAAATTAATAATAAAAAAGTTTTCCATGAGGTGCGAACTTAAGTAGACACGCTGTATAAATGACATATAAAATAAAAGAATAAACAATGTGAAAATCTAAAAATTATATTTATGTGCAACTCAATAAGTAAAATTAAAAATATTTATTTTATGCTACACTTTTAAAGCCCGTGTCGTGTCAAAGGCACAAACATAAAATTTAAAAGAATATTATTTAAAATCAACTTGGTGTGAAATTTCCTGACCGAATACCACAAGTGCTTACATTATTCCGGGACTTTTTTCTTGGCCATGATTATTTTAAGAAAATTCTCCCTCGCCTGCGGCTCGGGTTAATTTTCAAAATATTCGTAGCCTTGAAAAAAAATCCAAAAATTAATTAGTGGTATTACAAGTGAAAATTTTATTCTTCATATAATTTGCAGCATTGTTCTACGTACCTATGTACACAATAGAAGCAGTCAAAGGATGTAGACTGATTCAAAAAATCCACTATTTTTTTTCCTAATTATATTGAAAATGATTTAAAAAATCCTGTGAAAGCCCCAGCCCTTAATATTAATATCAAGAGATGCTGCATGATACATTTTAATTTTTCATAATAAAGGGAAAGGTTGGTTTTTTAAATTTATAGAATTTTATTACCTATAATGGTTTATCAAAAAGGCTAAATAATGATTTTATACAAGAGAATGCATAATTGCATAAAATTGAACCAGATCTATACTTTTTTAGCTAACCGCTAACTTTAAGATTGTTGAAAGGGTAATTATAAAAAGACCCTTAAACCTTACAAATATTCTTTGGAACTAAACCAATATTTATTACTGATAGTGTGCAAGTAAAAAATCTTCATTAAAAGTAAACAAATAAGTGTTTAAAATTTCTATAAAAGTGTAAAACAGGCTATTTAAAAATTTACAAAACCTTTGTAAAGAATCTGTTTAAAAAATGTTTCGAGTTGAGGAATTTAAAACGGTTAGACGCATTAAACAAAAATATTTAATATTGTTGAAAATTGTATTTTCAAAATGTTAGTCATTAATTTCTATAATAAACAGTGCATTAAAGTTGGTTAATTACGGAATCACTTAGTATTTTTAGTTGGAATTTCAATTGTCAATTTAAGTACATTATTGACGTCAATATCTTTGTCTCTTTCTGTTTATACAGGGTGCTATATCATCGCTAAGTATCAAAATATCTGGAGCTGTAATGAAATGTAAATTAAAGATATATCAGCTAGCGTACTTTCTTAGATTTCTATAGCTCTTATTTTTATCATATTAAATTTTCTTGGTTTTTAAAATTACACGTATCGTGCAGGCGATTTTAGTAATCATTTTACCGTAATTGCCTTAAAATGGTATAGATGGATCCATATTTAATTCATTCTGAAAGCGATGCCGCCAAGTACACAAAAAATGATAAAGTAAACAAACCTTTTTGAATGCACATAGCCTCGGACAGAGCCTGATTACATTTTTTAGATAAATAATAAAAAATATATTGCTAAAACACGTATCACCTACTTGCAAAACCTCTTATTTCTTATACTAGAAACTCGTCGGGTTAAATATTTTTGCTGCTATAAATCATTGTTCACAAAAGGGTTTCTTTACTTTATCATTTTTTGTGTACTTGGAGGCATCGCTTTCAGAATGAATTAAATATGGACCCATCTTTACACAGTAACAATATAACCTTACCAACCTTATGTATCCACGACTTTGATCTTTTATCCTAATAAATATAATAATGATAGCTACACGTGTGGTTTGTAATATTAATACATCTAACCGCTAATTCATAAATGATTTTATTAAAGTGACTAAAGGATTATATGCATAAAATATGCATAAAAAGTGGCAGAATAAGCAACATTATATAATAGATTTCAGATGAAATCTTTACCCTTGAATAAATTTACACATTTTTTACCGGGGAAAAGTTCCTTCACTGACCAAGAATAACTTCTTATAATCTTATCTTAAAAGTTAAAGAGAAAAATGTCGTCAAATAAAAAGCATCGGTAAGTCATGTTTTTCTTCTACTTTTTGTTGTTCCGGGGATGATTCGCCCCGGATCCCCGGACCTCCAAAAATGTATTGATTATATGCACCATAACCATATTTTACTGAAAATACATGAAAATGCCTAATACATGCAAATTCGGTCTCAAATGATTATATTATGCAAAAGTGCATTTCGCATGTACATATGTGTGTAGATGTGACAGCCTTTAATACCCACATAATATTAAAACATATAAGGTATTCCAAAAGTTACTTGTCCATTTCAGGAGCATATTGAGTTTGTTTATACAGGGTGTTTTTTTATTGCGAAAAAAATTAAAGCCTTATTTCTAAGCTTATTTTATAAAAAGTTCTTACAAACATATGTTTGGAAATGCATTGTTTACAAGATACAGGATGTTAAGCTTTTTTAAAAAAATAGGCTTTTTATTAATACCTTAAATATTTCTTATCCGAGTAAGATAAAATTTGGCGGTATTATAACAGCAGTTCATTTATATATAACTTAATTAAATGCAAATGTTATTACGTTTAGTGGGTGCCTCGAATGGTATTTCTGACAAACATAATGTACGCCACTAATTTGTAAGCAATTTTATTATGTATATATTTTTTAATTAAGCAAAGAAGAATGTTTTTTTTTGTTTCCTTACATTTTTGCGTAAATTGCTTAGGTTTCAAAAAAAATAATAATAATAATAATAAAACCCGCCAAGTTGCATATTTCTGGACTTTAAAAAATATGTGTTTTAATTTTTATTAGCAATTATGTAACAACAACACAACAAAAATACTTAATAAAACAACATTTATTCCTAGTGAAACAAATTTTACAAAAATATGTGTTATCAAAATTTTAAAGTTCCACACCCTGTATCTTGAGAACGAGACATTTTCGAACCCATGCTTATATGAGCTTTTTTCATAAAATTAGCTTATAAATAAGCAATTACATTTTTGTGCAATTATGAACACCCTGTATAAAGATTATATATAGCTTTGCAAATATGGTACTTATCTATTGGTCTCTAAGCCAGAGACAGATTTTCATGACCAATTATCTCTCAGTCCATAACTTGCAAATTGCTTAAGTAAAGTTGTACTACATGTATCGTAGTGAGCGTTAGCTGCGGCGCCGACGCGATGGCGGGTTGAGAAGTATTAACCGCCCACGTACGTAAAAAAATATATTTTAAGTCATTTATTCCCAATTTAAAATTTATCAAATTATAGTAGGTTTAATATTTTTAAGAAACAAAATAGTCAGCTGATTATAAAGTGGTGGATTATACGTCAGCTGGTCACAGGAACATAACAAAAATATAAGTGTTTTCAGTGACTTCCTCTTAACTGAAAATTTCATCAAATGATAGATAGTCTATGTACAGTTTTACTGGTAATAAATAAAGGCAAGCTGGCTATATGTAGGTGGAATACTTTTGTCAGCTTGTGCCCTGGACTGGGCTATTGATTATGTACTTTAAAAAGGAACTACAACGTAAAGGGGTTTAATTTTTTATTCTTATGTATACTTGTATAGAGTTTATAAAAAAAATAAAAAATGTAAAAATGGGAAAAGTGATATTTAAACGTTATTAATCAATCTGCAGTTTAAAAAAATGGAATATAGTTACTTGGATGACTATTCAAAAAATATATAAAATAAATATATTTACAAGGTGAGTTAAAACGATTGTATGTAACTTTAAAATTTTAAATTAAAATTAATATAGTGACTTTATTTATGAACTTAAATTGAAATATAGTAGATATAATTTTCATTACCCATATCTAGCGCACTAAGGTTTGGAAGCTCATATTTCAAAAACTACTTGAGAAATTATTTTTTCGTAAAGGTCCTCAAAATGTATTTGTAAAGCTGATACAATTTTTGTTGATGTTTTATTTTAAAAATGTAATTTTATTATCGAATCCCTGACGATGGCTATATTTCGGATACTATAATAAATTAAATATGTCAAATGTGGTATTTTTTTAAGAGTTTTCTATTTCTAATAAAATATGTAGGGTGTTCCATTAAAAGAAAATAAACAACTTTGTGTTATAACTTTAAAATTAAAAGCAATAGAAAAAAATATAAGTACGCGGCTAAATTTTATGTAAAATTCCTCGCGAGTTAAAGGTAGCTGGCCAAATTGACAATATTTGAAACACACTCTGTATCTCCAAAACAAAACAAGTTAGCCATGATTTACTTTTACCACTAAATTTGTTTCAAATATCAAAACCGGGAATGTGCAAACAGATGTTTTTATTTTTTATTTAAGATAAGTTCATTAAAATCACTTTTTGTTAAACAAAAAAAATACTGGGTAAGTAGAAAACCCGGAACGGTGGATTATCTCGGCAACCGTCAAATATAAATGAACCAAACTGAATATTAAAAAAATAAAAAATTGTATTTGCAAGGTTGCCAAGTTTATTTTAGTTTAGTTTTCTCTGTAAGTTAGGGATTTTAAAATTTTAAATGGAAAATCCTATTTTTATTATTGCAATCAATTGCTGTATCAACTTTATTATGATCTGATATTATTGTTTTTTTATTTCTCTACCTACTGTACCAAGCTATCATTTTTTATTTTATAACGAAGTTACCTAGGATTTTTTTATCAGAAATATCTGCATATTTTTTAAAATATCTAATATAAGTAGAAAGTAGAACTTACGTACAAGGTGTCTACTTAAGTTCGCACCATATCGAAAACTTCTTTATTATTGATTTTACGAAAAGAAGTTATTTTTATAAAAAGTTCTACATACTACTCTAAAACCCAAAACGCAATGTCAAACTAAAGTGGTACCTATACGAGGTATGTTAAAAACAATAAAGTTTTCTCAAGAGGAAAGGACCTTTATTTTTATAGTATCGAAAATGTTTATAAAGAAAACATGTTTACAAATAAAAATAGCTTTAAATATGATATTTGTTTTTTTTTCAACACAATTTGGACGGAGGTAAACGGGGCGCGAAAATATCTCTTTTACCTGCACGCCTGTAAGGTTACGTTTATATCCTAGAAAAGGACCCCATAGGCAAATGGGGCGCCAGTCTTTCTTGAAAAGCTTAAGGAATGTCAGATTGATACATACATCAAAATACAAAGTTTACATTTGACTAAGAAACTTAAAGATAAAAATGTTAGAGCTAAACTAGAATCACTGGAAAAACTTGTGAATAAATATAGGTTAAAAGAAATAAGTAGACTACATTTTGTAAAATGTACTTCGTATTTGTCAAGTGTATAATATGTAAATATTTTTTGATGCAATAAATGTTTCGTAATTAATAAAATTTTTAAAAATAGACCAACTTTTTATTTCGATACCTTTACTTTAAAGAAAACATTTGCGCCCCGTTTACCTTTACGATTTTATTGACCCCAAGATCCCTGCGCCCCATTTACCTGTTTAATAAAACTTTAGTGAAGGCCTTACCACCGCCGCAATTTTTTTAAGATTGTTTATGTAACTTTTTGCTGTTCTACAGTTCTTAAGCTTTTTTACATATTACATTTAATAATATGTATGGACTCTTATACAAACTTTTTTACCATCAACGCATAGAAAAATTTTAAAAAAATATTTTTCTTTATAAAAATGTCCGATATTATAAAAATAAAGGGGTTCTTTTCTCTTTAGCAAAATTCCTACTTTTTGACATACCTCGTATACCACTGTAAAAATAATATCTGATAATTGCATTTTGGGTTTCAGACCATGCAGAACTTTTTATAAGGAATATATTTTTTTATATAAAATTAATAATAAAAAAATTATATAAACTTATTAATAAAAAAGTTTTCCCTATGAAACTTAATGCTGTATATATGACAATGGGCAATATTTTTGTTCTTTGTTCCTAAAAAGATGTAATTTTTAGTTTTGGTTTATTTTCTAGTATTTTATAAACAACGTGGGGCGGCACATGAGCGCCAGTAGTCGTTATGGGGGCCCTGTACAAGCAATTGATTACAATAATAAAAACAGGGTATTCCATTTAAAATTTTAAAATTTCTAAACCCAGAGAGAAAACCATAAACTTGGCAAACTTGCAAATATATTTTTGTATTCTTCATGTTTTGTTACCCCTTCGCACAAAATTTGGTTCATTTATATTTAACGGTTTCTGAGATAATCCACCGATACGAAAAATATGTAAAAAATAAAAATATATGCTGAACTAAGACTTTTTTAGTTTAAATTAGTTATTAAAAATAAGTTTAAAAATTCCATAATTTCAGTGGTTCATTAATTTTTTCCATAAAAAGTGTCTTACCCTGTAAAATTCTAGACTTACTGACTTTTTTTATGTAACAACAAGTAATTATTACTTTTTTAAATTTAAAATTTAAAAAAAACTCGTTTTTGACTTTCAGCGATTGGTCGTGAAAACTTTCGCTTTGATGAATTCTTTCTTTATTAAAGTCATACAATCATACAAAACTTAATTCAGTTAACTCCACCCAATTTTGTAAACATAGCTTTAGCGGTTTTAAAAATATACAGGCCCTAATTTACTTTTTGGGGAAAGTGTAGTGTATTATAATCTCAACAACAAATAGGGACAGAATTTTAAAAATTTAGAAACTAACTAGATTTGATCCGTCCAATTTAATGCAATAAAAATGAATGATGTATCCCATTTAAAAAACTAAAAAATACGTGTAGCACAAAAATGGGAAATCTGACAACAGTGTCGATATCACTATTTAATTCCACATGTCCAAAACACCTTAGATACCAAATTTGGTAATTGTAGCTTTAGCGGTTTTAAATATATTTAAAAGTTGCGGTACTTTTTACTAACCCAGTATGTATATGGTGATATGTTAAGTGTCTATTACATCCTTAATCGGAATTCTGAAATAAATTTGTATCTCTTACAGTTTCAAATCCTCAATGGTCACCCTTGACACCTTGTATTCTTCTATCATCCTTGATTCCCTTTTAATGTGGCGCCCGGAGCACGCGCCCTGGCTTCCCCCTGAATCCGGAGCTGCTTCCGGATTATCAGTAAAAAAAGGAATAGATGCACTTTCCTTTTATACTAATTCTAGTTAACATTTTAATTGAAGAATAAAAAATTAAAAAGAAGACCTTTTTCTATATTATAAAAAGGATCACAGATGAAGCTGCATATTTCTATATTGACAAAGTAAAAAAAGAAACAAGTTGTCTTGTAATTATTTGGTTATCTGTGAGTGAAAATGCAGGCATTTTAAGCTGTTCTAAAAATATTAATTTCGGAATTTTGGTTCACACGCACTGGGCGATGTGTCACCTTACATGCGGCATTTGTTTAATCTCTACCTGTGAAGTATCTTTAGCCATAGAATATGACCTAGTTATGTCCATTGCTTTTTATGACAATATTACAGAATTTACATAATGATGTGTAGAAAAATAGGTATTTTTAATATTTTGTTTGATATTATGTTTATAGTTTTTTAATTATAAGTTGTACATATGTGCCAAATAAAATTTGGATACTATTATAACTGTCTTCTTATTGTAAGCAGTTCCTCTATACATGTATTTATGCTTTACGAAAATAAAAAGACTACCGCACCTTACGCCAATATTAAATATAAAATGATCATTTCATACTAGCTAGTTATGTGTTATTAAGTATAGACGGAGAAAGCGACCCAGTAATTGCCGCAAAATTCTTTGTGGTATTTGTTTATGGCGGAATAATGCAATTATATTTAAGTACCATCTATATAATAGCTGTATGAGAGCCAAAGAAAAACAATGTGTGCCCTCCTATAAGTCATTTAAAACAATCGTATTATTGTTATTCTTAATTTCACTCGTAGCTTAGTGACTTATTGTTCAAAAATGGCCCGATAATTCGGTTTTTGAGTAGAAGCAAATGCTTTATACAGTGAATAAAGTATGTCAACATTAGTAGATTTTTGAACAGACCCACCTCAAAAAGTCCTGCTGGCAACCCCTACCCCCCTTAAAGTTGATTAAGGGATTGATATAGTTTTTTTCTAATATCTTCTAAACGGTAAATGCTAAAAAACTGATTTTAGTGTCGTTAGATAGAGCACAAAATTCTGCAAAATAGTAACACTAAAAATTGTATTTTTGTTGATTTAGTAAAATTCTACAACAAAAAAATGTTGGAGGGGAGCATCCACACGGCACTTTTTACGATATATCTTTCAAACCATCCACCAAATAAAAAAATATAGGATACAAAAAATAAAGACCAAAGTTTTCCCTATCGAATGGTGTATAACATTATACTATTATCTTTAAAAAAAGCTACCAGTGGCGTACAAAAGTAGCACTACACCTGTATAGTACCTAAAAATAGAAATTTTTAATGTTATACTTTTAATTTTTTTTAAATATTTTTTACTTTGGTTTTATTAATTTATAATTATTTTTAATTCTCCATACCAGTAATCATAATCATATTACACGAAAAAAATTACCAGTACAAAAATCAAAACCAAGACGTGTGGATTGATTTTGGTACTGGTAAAAATGTAAGACATATTTCGTGTATCGAAATTGCTAAAAAAATCTAGCCCTATTTTTTTATTCACTAACCGGTTGCGATACTACGTCCTTCTTTTATGGAAAAGGAAAAAAAAGTGTTGGGAATCTTTTCCGGAAGTTACAGCTACTTTCATTGATTTATTGCAGCATTCAAAAAACCTTCATCTCGGCAATTAAGTGTGATCTCAAAATTCGTTGTAACCATTTATGATAAACATTCTGATAGTAGCAACATTAATATTTGTCGAACGCAACTTTTTGCCCAAAAAACCGAACGGTTGATAATTTACCTCCAACAATGAATGCTTTGGCACTTCACATTAATCAATGCATTTATCAAGCAGGATTTGTTTGGGGTAATCTTTGCCAACCAGTGGTTGAACTTCCATGTCCATCTGATTTTAGAGAGTACTAAATGGACACCACTGCAAACCACTTTAAAAAATGAAAAATATCATCTGATACACTATTAAAATGTAAATGTATAAGATTTGTGGCACAAATTGTAAATGTTTTTTAAAAAAATTAAAATGTACCAGGTTATGTTTGTGTGCGGAATATTGTAATTAGGTATTTTTGGTTGTGTAATAATGTGTTTGTTTTTTATTGATGTTATATACAGTGTGTCCCAGGATAGATGTTACAAGAGGACAAATGGAACAAAAATTTTTGAATTTTAAAACGAAATTTTGGGCAGACCGGTCGCATGGTCCAAAAGTAATAAATACAAAACCTTACTTCAATTGGTATTAAAGAGGGCGAGTTAAAAAATTGACAAATAATTTTTTTACTTAACGTGTTTAACTTTAAACTTTGACATAAAATTTAGTTCTCTGCAACATTTACCTATACAATTTTGTCCTATTTTTAAAAATAAAGGTACTTTATTCTTGGTCATTTTTCATATTTTTAGTTATAACTTGCCCTGTATATTCCCAATTGAAATCAAATTTTGTATTTATTAGTTTTGGACCATGCGACCAGTTTCCCAAAAGGACGATTAAAAATTCCAAAATTTTTGGTGAATTTGTCCTCTTGTAACACCTATCCTGGGACACACTGTATAAGCCATATCTGTTGTTATCTTTATAATAAAAAGTTATTATAATACTGTTGTTATTTATTTAAAAATATAATGAATCAAATTATAAAACAAAAGAAATAAGTAAATAAAATGTAAAGTATAATTATTAATTAATAAATCTAAAGTGAAAAATAATCTTTTGAAATTAATAGAATAACATTAAATATTTCGATTTTTAGGTACTTTACTGGTGTAGTACTAATTTGGTACGCCACTGGTAGCTTTATTTTAAAAGATAATAGTCTAAATGATAACTTTGTGGTTTGTCGTTTATGTTGTTTATTTTTCTTGTTAATAGTTTGAAAAATATATGGTAAAAAGTGCCGTATGGATACTCCCCAATAGCCATATTTTTATATGGGGAGGATTTTTAAATTTCTTATAAATTTTAAATTAATTTTATAATAATTTAATTAAACATTTTCTGGTATTCTTTATGAATAATAAAGTATAATTTTTCTTAAAATTAAGAGTAGTATTTGATTTTATTTCAACTTTTTATGACCAACAAAAATCATTTTTAATAAGCTTTTTAGAGTGGTTTTTATATTGGAGATTCTTACGTAATTAACAAAAATACAATTTTAATTATTACTATTTTGCAGAATTTTGTGCTCTATCTAACGACACTAAAATCAGTTTTTTATCATTTACCGTTTAGAAGATATTAGAAAAAACTATATCAATCCCTTAACCAACTTTGAGGGGGGTAGGAGGTGCCAGCAGGACTTTTGAGATGGGTCTGTTCAAAAATCTACTAATGTTGACATACTTTATTCACTGTATAAAGCATTTGCTTCTACTCAAAAACCGAAGTATCGGACCCTTAAGTGACTAAGCTATCGGACGAAGTCAAATAAGCTGGAAATTGTTTTTATCCAATATTGAATAAATGTTTTAATAAGAAGCCTAAATATTACATAACAGGATATTTATAACATTTAGAGCAGTGTTTTGACCTGACCCTTCGCTTTCTTCATGTTATTGTATTACAAATATACAAATTATATAACATTTTAATGCATATCATAATTAATATAATAATACACAATGAATTAAATATAAATAAACATAATGAGGTACGTAAAACACATTATCTTAAATTGAATACATCGCCAGAGCAGAATAAACCAAGGAGAGCAAAACCACTTCGCTTGTCGTATATCGTACGTTGTATGTAAACTGTTTTTGGATTATTTGCGATATTTGTGTGGATTATTTAGTAAAAATATATTATTATTTCCTTTATAAGTATTACCTTAACCATTTTAAGGGGAAAAAATAGAAATAAATAAAATGAACCTACAAAAGTGTGGACGTCACACCTATTAGACAAAATGTGATGAAAACAAAATTAAATTAAAAAACAAAATAAAAATTTCTATTTGAAAACGAAACGAAGCTATTTTGGAGCACTCCGGTCATTTAAGGTAAAACGTTGGCACAAGTCAATTTTTGATTTTAGGGGGCAACATTTTTTTACAACTTTTATCCCCTGTACTGCAACCCATTAGCAGGGGTAAGATATCCCCAAAATCTTAAATGGAAACAGGGGTGAAGTAGTATCTTATTTTAAAGGTCTTTGGACTTTCATTACAATTGCCAAATTTGAAGTCTCGGCTATAGATTCCGTTGATATGACAGCTGATCAAAATTTTGTGTTATATTTTTTTATTAAATTACCTGTAAGAGCAAGCTACGTTCAAGTATAAGATAGAGGTTAGATGATCTTTAAAATAAGATATTAATAATTAATCTTTCTGGCCAGGGTGTGATTCACCACTAAAATTTAAGAATGAATTACACAATCAAAATTTTGACAAGCTGCCATATTTACGGAAACAATATAGCAGATACTTTAAACTTGACATTTGTAATCAGGGTCAAAAAACCTTTAAAATAATGTTTCACTCGATCCATCGTTTCATTTAAAATTTGAGGGTAAGTCTCACCCCTGTTAGAGGATTGCAGTGTGGTGTGTGCAGGTGAAAGTGGGTAAACAAAGTTTTTCCTTAAAATAAAAAAACGACATGTCCGAGCGTTTTTCTTTAAACAAAGTGGAATGCCCAAAATTAGCTCTGTTGGTGTGGGTGTGCTGTCTGGGAAGCTAACAGTAAAGAGAAAAGAAAGCTTGAGGAGCAAGCTAAAAGTGAAGAAAAGGTAAGCTTGATGGGCAAGCTTATGGTGAGAAGAAAGTGAGCTTAAGGAGCAGTGAAGAAAGAGAATTAGCTTGAAGGGCAAGCTAATGGTGAAGAGTATAATAAGCTTGAGGATTAAGCAAACAGTAATAATAGTGAAACAAATGGAGTTTGGACGAGAGAAATAAAAGAGAAGGCGCCAGAGTCTCCCTTGATCAAGAGGTATTGATTCCAGCTAGGTGTAATATAGTTTGTAATGCAATCCTAAGAAAAATGTCAGAGTTACGACTCAGCACTTGGTAATCAAACGAAGTGTAGACAAAGCAAGGGCTGCTAGTGGAAAAAAATCCTGTGTAAAAGAGAAGGAATATTCCCAAGGATGATAAATACAACAGACAGAGAAATGCTTATAAAATGCAACCGTGTTGTAGGAATGGCATATGACTCATAAATTTAAACACAAAAAGAAAGTGAGTATCCCATAAAAAAGAACATACTGTATACGGAACGCTTAAAAATCTTATAGAGAAACCGTAATACAAGAAAATAAAGATGAAATTCATTGTTTACAATTGTTGCAGAATAAAATGCGAATTATTTTAGGCTGTAATAAGTACACTCCAATAAATGAAATGTTAAAATCGTTGGGTTGGCTTACAGTATGGCCTCTGCCATATTGTAAGCCAACCCAACGATTTTAACATTTCATTTATTGGAGTGTACTTATGAGCATAGAAATTTCTTTAAATATAATAATTTTTAAAACTAAAAATAATTTAATGCCTTCTTAATTCAAAATTATTTAATACCAAGATCTTCAATCCATTCTTACAAATGCACGCTCTAAAGACAATTTTGAAATTCCATTTGAACGAAGCACATACATGCAAAAGTATTGGTAATGGACTGCCAACGGAACTAAAAACATTAAAAAAATTAAAAATGTTTACAAACAAAATTAAAAGATTTTATTTAGATAAGCAGATAAGTGAAGTAATATTTTAGATTAAGAATAAATGTAATTATAAAAAATTGAACTTTTAGAATTTAATGACTTACTGTAAACTTGTATAATAATAGCCAGGTGCTAAATAAATACCTAATTTATTTATATGTAATGTACCTACACACATACGTACCAAATTTTTTTTATTTAAAAAATAATAAAAAAGTTATAGTGCTGAGCCCCAGCTACGGAACCCGATATTTATGGTGAATTTTCTTAGAAACTACTAAACCAATTAAAAAAAAACATTAAAAAGATAATTTGAAACTCTTTTACACAATGTTTCAAGCAGCCCTATCCCCATCCGGTTTCAAGTGTAAACTAATACTAATTCCTAGCGCTACGAAGTTTATATACTATGGTAGACCATCAACCCGTGACCGAGTTGGGTGCGATCATGCATGGGGTTGTGCACCTAGGGCGCCAGCATTGGTACGCTTAAGAAATGGTTTCTAAATAGTGTGTATTTTCACACTTGGTTTACTAAAAATATATTGGTTGTTTTCAATAAAGACTGCTTCTTTAAATTTCCAAGGTGGTTCCCTGTGAACAACCCGTGCTTCTGACCACTTAATTACATGTTCTTTAGACCGAACGTGGTCAGCGATTTCGGACTTAAAAGTTTTGCCTTTCTGAGTATGATGCTTATGCTTCATAATTCTTACATTAAGGGCGTTTTCTTTCACCCATGTATGACTCCCCACATTCGCATGGTACCTGGTAGATGCACTCTTTCTCCTTGCTCCTAAGAGTTGAACCGGACTTGAAAACCTTTTTGATTCCATATTGTCTGGCTATTTTTCTAATGATTTCTTGATTTTGTTCAGTTTGGCATTAAGGGTTGCTTCGTCATCCCTTCCCCAAAGGTCACGTCATCCTTTAGTCTAGCCTCAATGATGCTTAACGACTCTTTCAAAGGCACATTTGTATATAGGCTTTCAATGTCGAAACTGACAAACTTATCGGTGGGACCCAATTCTATGTTTCTAAGAATATCCACAAGGTGTTTGGAATTCTTGACAAGAGAGAGAGAGAGAGAAAAATATTTTTTATTTTTTTCTTGCCATAGTGGTGAAAAAATTACTGCACTACATTTTATGTTTTTAAATACCATAGGACAGTTTTAAATAAACTTTTTAAATTTTTTGTTATTATAACTAGAAGAACGTACAATGCACTAATGTGCAAACCTAAATTTTCTCGATTTTCGCAGAAAAAAAAATAATAAAACCATTTTTCGGATTTAAACAAAATTCCATATTTAGAAGTAATTGTTAATTCTAAACGTCTTTTCTTTTTCACAATTTGCGATATTAGCAGAAATACAGGTACTTTACTCTTAAGTACAAATTACACTTTTGCAAAGCCTCGTAGATGACTGACACAATTTGATATCTGATGGTTTTATTTTAGGTTTTGAACGATACAGAACTTTTTATAAAGAACAAGTTGTTTTTCGTAAAATTAATAATACAAAAGTTTCTCATATGACACCAACTTACGTAGACACAATGTATATCTTTAGAGAATTAAATTGCCTACAAAAACCTTTTTTTTAATTTTCCACAGATGAACCGTTTTCGAGAAATCAAGCTTTAAACACTGATATATTTTTTAGATTTAGCTTTTTTATTTTGGGATTTTGTAAGTAACGAAAAAATATTATATAGAAAAAACAGCATAAATTCTTAAGGGGATTTAATGCTCTACAAAAAGATTTAT
This sequence comes from Listronotus bonariensis, assembly GCA_014170235.1. NCBI lineage: Eukaryota > Metazoa > Arthropoda > Insecta > Coleoptera > Curculionidae > Listronotus > Listronotus bonariensis. The sequence goes on along the minus strand of JACEGR010001597.1, from coordinate 102,128 downwards.
TAATGTTTTAACATAAAATCTTTTTTTCAGTTATTTGCAATTTAATTTAAAAATATTATTTTTTCCTTAAATTAAATTGTTTGTAAAAAGACATTTCTTGTAGAGCATTAAATTCCCTTTAAGCATCAATATTGTTTTTTTATATATTAATTTTTTCGTTAGTTGCAAAATTCCAAAATAAAAAGCTAAATCTAAAAAATATATCAATGCTTAAGGCTTGATTACTTGAAAAGGGTTGGTCTGGTAAAAACTTTCAAAAAACATTTTTGTAGGCAATTTAATTCTCTAAAGACATATTTGCACATATTTCTTTTACTTCGATAGTTAGGGAGCTTTGACGCAAAAATGAAAGAACAAATAAAAATCTTATTTAAATGAGAGGGATAATAATTTTTGGGGCTCAAATATTCATATTTTCATTTTGTCACCCTAAGCAATATTTTCGATATAATTAAAAAAAAGTAATTTTTTTGGCCCAGTCTAATGTTTATAATATTTTCGATAATCAGAGCTAGAGAGTGCATAAGATTAGAGGAAACTGATGTCAAACCGACAAACAAAATTATTAATTGTTATAAGTTGATTTTCTCGAAGATGCTCGAAATTGATATTAAATAGGGGTACCTTTTTTAGTTAAGGGTTTAAGCCATCTAAAAATAATATTTTTATTCCTTTATTATAAATAGTGCAAAAATAATTAACTAAACCTATTGTGTAAGAGTTAGTCCGCCCCTGGAGACCTAATGAATGCAAATATTTTACAAGGAAACCATTTTAAGTAATCCTTGCAAATATTTATCATATTAAAAATACACTATCGGACAAAAGTAGAGCAACACTTTGATAAAATTTACATATCCCGATTTTATAATACTAAATGTAAGATATCGCTTTTAAATACATTGTGTTTTAAAACATCAAAGTAGGCTGCTGTCATCGGCGACAACGGCGCTTTGGATGATCAAGCCAGATCATGTCATTTTGTCATAAAGTTTTAACTGTAAATAAGTAATGCGTCAAAAGTAAAGCAACATTTTAATTAATTCATCAAATGATAAGTTTTCGGTGAAAGTAGAGACAAAAATAGTTTTGCAAAATTAGTTTTTTTATATTTTGAACATTTTTGTTCTGAATTAATTATGCCGAGAGGTATTCCAATTTCAAAAGACTTAAAGCAGAGAGTTGTGAATGCTTTCAGGGAAGGTAAAAAGCAAGCCCATATATCAAGACAATTTGATTTACCCAGTTACAGTGTATCTAAAATAATTTCATCCTATAATGAAAGGGGACATTTAGAGAATCTACCAAAATCGGGAAGACCAAGAAAAACAACAATATGGACCGACAGACGCATTAAAAGAATTTCTCAAAATGATCCTTGGAAGTCTGCACCTAGAATTATTGCTGAAGTTCCAGGAATTATGGTTGGTCCACGGACTGTTCAGAGAAGGTTGGTAGAGGCAAAGTTGTTTAGTAGACGCCCCGCTAAAAAGCCGCTAGTTTCGGGAAGAAATAGAGCAGCAAGACTTGCATTTGCAGATCGGCATTTAAACTGGACAGTAGACGATTGGAAAAAGTTCTTTTAGTAACGAAACGCGATATAAAATTTTTAATTCCGATGGAATGAAACGTGTGCGGCGACCAATAAATAGCAGGTTTAATCCTAAGTACGTAACACCAACAGTTAAACATGGTAAAGGCAGTGTTTTTTATGGGGTTGTTTCTCGTGGAAAGAGGTAGGCCCTATACACTTTATTAATGAAAATATGGATCGATTTATTTATAGGGATATAATGGAAAATGTCATGCTCCCTTATGCAGAGTGGGAAATGCCACTGCGTTTTACGTTCCAGCAGGATAACGATCCAAAACACTCTTCGCGAATTGTTCAAGAGTGGTTTCGAGAAAACAATGTTCGAGTTTTGGAGTGGCCGGCACAATCCCCCGACCTCAACCCAATTGAGAACTTGTGGGAAGAAGTAGAACGTCGTATTCGAACACAAATGTTTCCGAATAAACAATCGTTGATAGATAAAATCCACCAAGTTTGGACAAATCTTCCGGAAAACATTATTCAAAATTTGATTGCCTCAATGCCGCGACGTTGCCAGCAAGTAATAAATAATAATGAATATTCTATTAACTATTAACATAATACTTTTAGTAATTATTATAATTAAATGTGTTAAATGTTCTTTGTTGTAATATCTAAAATAAAAAATTGTTGAATACAATTTGTTGCTTTACTTTTGTCGCACTGATTTTCGTCAATATTTATAATTATAAATATTTTTGATCTCAAATTTTATCTAAAATTTATCATAATGTTGTGAAGTATTCCTTTAATCTTAGAGATAATACTTATTCATTAAACGTATCCAGAAATCACCTGAGAACTTTTTTTTGTCGAAACAAAAAAAAACACTTTGTTGCTCTACTTTTGTCCGATAGTGTATATATGTTTTATTATAAAAGTTATTCAAAAAGCCAATCTACAGAGGTGTCTTATTATTTACATATGTTCTATATGAATTTGCGAGATTGGCCACATAATTTAGGACACCTTGTATATTGTGACGGAAACGAGCTTAGTTCTGGTCGAGGCGTCTTGGCGATAACATCGCTTCAGCCGTCCCCTAGTCATGTTTGCAATTTTGTAAAGCCATGGAGAGAGAGAGAGAGATCTTTTAAAGTAAATTTAATGTAACTTTTATTTTGTTGGGAAATGTAAACTAAATGCCTAATTTCTTTTTTTTTTCATTTTTATCTTTCAATCATGTTTTATTAATATAATGATCTCAATGGTTCTGGAAACTCTTAATTTACTTTATTAATGTCATATTCCTGTGCAGTTTAAAGTAAATAGATTTAAATGTGTCAAATTTATTTTCAAGATGTTTTTAATAAACTTTAAATAAACTTTATAACTGTCTTTCATTTCTAAACTAAAACCCGACTTACCCGGCTAGAAGCCAGAACTCACTCACGATCGGTTGGCTACTTCAAGCAGCCCTCTGCCGATCGGAGTCAATAAAACATATTAAAAATAACTTGGTTAGCGGCGCCAAAGGGTGGCCGTATTCTAAATTTAAGATAATAAATCAAAATAATAATAATTAACTTTTGTGTGACGTAAGGATGCACGGTAAAATAACATAACACAGGGAACATCAGATAACTCAATTTGCCGAGACTTGCCAATTATTATTATTATATCGATTAAGAATAAGGTCCTGAACAACGGCCAAGAAAGAAAACTTTCGGCAAGTTAAGGCATTGTTCGGAAAATGGGAAAAACTGGAAAATCTGATAAAATGGCGAATACGCCGATAAAATAAATTCGAAGTACTGTTAATATTTGAACCGGGCATAACAGCGGCACGGACGGACCCTTGGTAATGTGGAAAACCCGATTGCCCGTCCCCTGAAAATCAAGAGTACAAAAAATAATGGTCGTTCGCCGCAACCATTATAAAATGACAATGGCCTCTGACCGTCAAATCACTGATTTCTATAATATAAGAGAAGTTTAGTGACGCCGTTTGGGACTCAGGTTAAATTGTAGATCTCGTTTGGATGACATTGTTTAGGCATCAATAATTATAGTTAGAAAAAAATTAAAAAACAGGCTTTTAAAGCATATCAAACTAAAAGGTAAAAAATAATATCTAAAATAATATTAAAACTAAACGGGACGTCTTTTGTCTATCAGCAATTTTAAGCAAAGAACCAATTCTAAAACGGTATTTACCAATCGGTTATGTTGACGTTTAAACAATGTATTATACGTCAAAGCTGTCACCAATTACTACTACGGTTATAATTGGTTGAACGCCTAAATTTGATGTATGACTTAGGAGGTCAATTCAACGTCATTTTTCGTCATCTTATGACGTCTTTGCTGACCAAACATGACCAAAAATGACTAAAAAGAGACGTCAGCTTGCTGCTTGGGTCGAACCGCCCAGCGCATAAAATTAAATATCTGCATATTTCGGTACTTAGACAATCTTAGTAAACTGTTCTAAATATGCATTTATAAAAGGAAAACCAGTTCTCGAAATTGTTAAAATAAAAGTGGTATACAAGGTGTTACCTAATATTTCCAATCTAATGTTGATAAAATTTAGCCTCTTATTTAAAAAATACATATTTTTGATCTTTTAATTTTTATGCTTAGTTTTGGAAAAAAAATCACCGAATTTAACATCCTTGGACCACCCAAGTAATAATTGTTAAAACAATAAAATTAATTTTAAAAAGCAAAACTTCTTTAATTACCCAATTAAAAATGGTATTAAAGCCGATTCCCACTTGGGAGTGTTCCAAGGAAAATAAACTTTTTAATAAGGAGCGCTCGATCCCATCTAATCATATTTTCGCTAAATTTTGTGACGTAATCTTTTTCAGTAATTCTTTGTTTACAATCGTACTGGAAGCTTTTTACGAGGTTTTTGTGTTATTTTTTTGCTTTTTGTCATTGGACTTTTATATATGTCTAGTTTTTACTGTTTAAACTGTTTAAACTGAGTAGTTATTAGTAATGCAGTTACAGATAATTTTAAAACCTGTAAGTAGGGGTCACTGACCTTTAGATATTTTTTTAAAGGGAATTTACGTTTAAATCGTTATTAAGGGTAAGATACTATTTTTTTATGTTTTCTTAGTGATTTTATTTTATGGTGTGCAAGTATTGGTTTATTTTGTCAGATAAAAAATATTATGACAAAAAGGTAACGTCACAAACATAACCTATATCAACTTTTGGTAGTACCAACCCTTAATTTATGTAGGGAATTTTGTCAAAAATTTGTTTTTGATTTTTTAAATGTATTTCAAGATACGGACATTATTTAACAAAAAATCGCTGCAAGATTACTAAACCTTTTATTACCTTAAGCTGGTTTTACAGTTTCCAGTGACGCAAATAGAGCGCTCCCGACTAGCTCAGGAGCATTTCGTTCTACTTTATGGCGTTCCAGTGACGGAAAGTGTTATGCACCCGAGCTACTCCGTTTTTCTTTCCTCTTGCCCCTCATGCACCAACCCCTCTTTTGGTTTTTGTGCTTCAAACGTGTTTTTTTATGGTTAAGGATGAATTTTTAAAAATAATTTATTTAAAATGGAATTAGATATTAAAAAGAGATTATTATTATAAAGCCAAGAAAGGTTAAAAACAACAAAATTTTAAAATTTCTTAAAGTATCTCTCTTTCCTTGTCTAAGGATGCGTTCCAGTGACTAACTTTTTAGAGCAGTTCAAGAGCTTCAAACCCTGAAGCGTGACGCACAAAAATTTTCGTCACTGGAAAGCATTCCTGGCTGCTAAGTAGCGAGTCTTAAGCAAAAAATAAATAAATATTAATTTTTGGGTCCAAAAACCAGGGTGTTTCCTAACTACGGTACGAAACATAAGAGGGAGCTTTCTTATCAGTGGCGGCTCGTGCATTGGGGAACAGAGAAAAGGCTAAAGTCATAAAGAATTTTCGAAAAGGCCAGTAATTTTTGGGGTACCGCACCTATTAAATGCAAAATATGTAATATTTGCATAAGTGCAAACAAAAATTGTGTATTGCCGCATTTATGGTTAAATTTAAAATTATACGTATAAAACTGACCATCAAAAAAACAAATACAATAAAAAGGATTGTCTTTGAGTTGTTTAATATTAAAATTATAATTAATTAATTATTATATTAATATCTTCTCCGTCCTTTGTAACCGAATATTTTATACATACCTAATGACAAAAATGCCCCCCAGGGCCAAGTGTAGAATAGAAAAGTTGGTACCTTTTTTTTTTTGCTCTTCAAAAAATTTCAATCTTCCACCCCCTCAACATTTTATTTCTGCCGTCTCAGGCACTTTTCCTCGGTCTGTGCCCCCTCCTCGGAAAGTTGATATGACCGCCCCAGATCTTCTCAGTCAATAAATATTACTTTTCTGTAATAATATAACAGTTTTGTTAAAAATTAAAAATAATATATATTAGTTACATTAAATCCTCGATATTTTTAATTATTTGACGCTTTCATTGAAATAATAAAAAAGTCATTCCCTCCTTTTCACGCCTATTTGCCTATTTCATTCCAAAGGCACCTTATTCAAAGAGAAATTAGTCACCACAAATCCCCACTCAACCTAAACTTTTTTAACTTTTTAAAAAACTCCCCTGTCTAACGCCTATTACTACCCCGTCTGGCGCCTATTTTTTCATGGCGCCCTAGGCTGTAGCCTAGTCAGCCTAATGGATAATACGGTCCTGACGAGCCCCCACTGTTTCTTATGTCTTTTTATGAAAAAATGTTTTAAGAAACATTGGTCCACACTTGATTCATTTCTGACATAAAGGGCGTTATAGTTTAAAAAAAGAAATCTTTATTCTTTAAAACGCTTCAATCGATTTGGAAGAAATTAGGTATACCCATTTAATGTAGTAAGGCGCTTGTAAAGCTTTACCTAAATTAAGATTATTGGGTCCAGTGGCGTCTCAGTGGGCACCACAGCCAATAATATTGTGAAATAAAAGTACGCCACTGACTTTTTATGAATTTTTAATGTTTGTTTCTGATTAAGCAATTAACAATTTAACTTTTAAGTTTCTTGTGTTTTCTTCGTATCTGCTTTCGTTTTCAAGAAAAAATATTAAAGCTACTTTTATTTCTTCAAAAAGTACCCATAGACAATATGATATAAAAGCAAAAATAGAACAATAATTTGCCTTAAAATAAATAAGCATTTGTGTATCTCATTTTCCCTATTTACTCAGGCCAAAATTGTTAATTTTTTTACTTTTGGATATTATTTTATGCTGTTTAAGGCTATTTTTGGAATGACTGAACCATAAACAGTTTCTCGAAAACGAAGCGAGATACGAAGAAAATAAAAAGACTAAAAAGTTGCACCTTTTATTGCTGAACTTGAAAAATATATATATGTATAAACATCATCAAAAGTTAGTTCTTGCGTACATTTTTATTAATTATTGGCTGTTGTACCTACTGAGACGGCTCTGGATCCAATAATCTTAATTTAGGTAAAGCTTTTACTACAATAAATAGGTATAGCAAATTTTATCCAAATCGGTTAAAGTTTTTAAGATATTTAAAAAGTACCCCAAGCAGTAAGCTGACGTCATTATGACGTCATTTTTTAGTTATTTTTTGTCATAAACCAAAATTGTGACGTCATTTTATCGTCATTTTACTGACGTGTTTTTGACGTCGTTGAAGAGACGTCTATTCGACGTCATTATTTCGTCATACCAGCTCATAAAAATCTAATGACGTTATGTTTAGAATGGATGGTAATTCTTTGGGTACATGCCAAAAAATTCTATTAAAAGTACCAAAAAACCAAAAAAAATTAAAACAAGAAAAAAGATAACTAAAAATCGACGTTTCGGTGGCAAGTCTGCCACCGTTGTCAAGATAAATTGAATAAAAATAAAAATTATTACCTATTATCATAAAGTAACATACCTACGGATAAGAGAAACCATGGCATGCTAAAATTTTCGTACCGCTTTTGCGGCAGGCTTGGCGGCAGGCTTGGCGGCAGGCTTGGCGGCAGGCTTGGCGGCAGGCTTGGCGGCAGGCTTGGCGGCAGGCTTAGCGGCAGGCTTGTCATTTTTCCAGTTTACACTTTAAATGCGTCGGTCGAAGCCTCGCCTCGTGTAACATCAGCGGTGGGGAGACACGTGAGCTTACTGAAATGACTAACTGGCGGTATTTCAACGAGAAACGAATAAAATTATATTGGGAGTTTTCGCATGACCTGTCCTTAAATCGGCTATTCCATGATAACTCTTATAATTTCCTTACTCTATGCTATTATTAAGGACTTAAATTTTAAAATTTTATATCTTTTTTTATAATAATCTGAGATATATATATATATATATATATATATATATATATATATATATATATATATATATATATATATATATATATATATATATATATATATATTTTGATAGATGGCGTAATGGACAATAAACTACTACGTTTATTCAACATCTTTGCCTCGCCTACACCGCTCTGATAAGACCAAATTTAAAACCTTAATAATAGTTAATTTTTATTTTTATTATTTTTACTCAATTTATCTTGACAACGGTGGCAGACTTGCCACCGAAACATCGATTTTTAGTCATCTTTTTACTTGTTTTAATTTTTTTTGGTTTTTTGGTACTTATAATTTAATATTTTGGCTGGTACCCAAAGAATTACCATCCATTAAATGAATCCGCCGAACTATAGAACATATCTTCAAGTCATGTTTAGAAAACGTCAGAAAAATTTTGTGACATTATATGATTCGTGTCAAAATCCAACCGAAATATCATGTGACAGAAAAATAAAACTAATAATTTTACAAAATTGAGATAGGAAAAAACTCGATAGATGGCGTAATAGACAATTAATAAACTACTATAGAGCTTTTCAGAGATGTTGACTGTTTCGTCATACATTGTTGTTCTCGCTTCATGTCGTTTAAATCAAGAGTGACAAAAAAATTACGCCATTGACGAACGTCTGAGAAAAATCGTTAGCAATCAGTCAATGACAGTTACTGTCATTGTTGATTTTCGATATTTTAGGCATCCCAATTTTTTATATATTTTATATATCTTTGTAAAAGTTGAGTAAATAGGAAAACTATATCTGTTTAGTGCCCAAAACAAACCTATTTTGCGTGACGTTTGTGACCCCGTGTCTAACATCAAACATTGAAATTTTCCATGGAGCGTTAGTTCAAAACAGTTTGAAACGTTTAGTGCCGTTTTGTGATTTCAATATTATACTATTTTACGTATATATATTAGTGTTTGTTTGTTGTTATTATTAAATATGGCGCAACGAGACACAGAAGCCGAACAAGTTCTTATTTTAAAGTTATTAAAATATTTTTAAATGGAGACAGAAGCAGGCAAACCTCTTTAACCTCTGAGTGCTGTATTAAATGTAAGTTTCAATTATTTTTTGCTATGTGTTTGCTATAATATTACTGTATTGTAGAGTTTCTGGTACCCTGAGAGTATCTTTATCTACCTTACAAAGAATCAATGCAAGTGGAGTAAAAAACATGAAGATTATAAAAGAAATATAAACGCTTGACTGCTAGTTCGTCCCATGGGCGTACCTTACATGAAATACATGAACATGTAATAAGAACGCGGATTTATACAGTGTATGCGGCAGGTAAGATAACGTAATTTTTTTGTTTTAAAGGTTTCTTAGTATTTTATGGATATTTTTACCAATAATTCTGCAATTTATACACCGTAAATTTATATGACTGGTGAGCATGTTACTAAAAAAATGTTATAATTTATGTATTCCATATGTTATTTTCTATTTTAGATTAATAATGCTTGGAATCGTATTGCTTATAATGTGCATATACCTGTCAATAAACTATAAAAAGAATTGCCAATGGCTACCTTCAGACTCCATCACAAGAAAAAATGCAGTCAAAAAATCAGGCATGAGGACGAGCTTTACAATCCCATTTGGCTATTTTACGAGTCTTTGTAGAACTTCTTAAAGCATGTGTATGAGTACCGCAGCATAATTAACAACGAGGATAATAATGTAAGTAAAACAACATTTTTATAAGTAATTGTCTAGAAACTGTCCGCAACTACGAGTAATTGTCAGAACTGCACAGATTTTGTACCAAGATTTAGTATAGGGGCGCTGATCAAGATTCTAAAAGAATTTTTAGTCCGAAACGTTTCGATTCTGAGATATCCATTATCAAAGTTGGCATTTAAACTAACCTTATTTTCACCATATTCTACCTTCTTTTTGCACATAATTCTTGATTTAAAGCTAAAGTAGCCTACAATATTTGATTTTCAGCTTTTAAACCCCAGTTTTTATATGTATTTTAAAACGTTTTATTAAATAAATTGAGAAGGGTTCCTTTAAAAACGCAGCAAGCCATGCATAAACTCCTCCGGCGCATTCACGATAATTGAAAAGATTGAAAGTAAAGCTACGTAATATATTTTAAAAAAAGTGTAAAATACGTAGGAAAATAAGATTTTAAAAGGTAAAAAACAAATAAATATATATAAATATTTTATAAATACCACTTTAAATTAAAATTAAAAATTCTATGTATAAAATAGGGGGATATAGTGAAATTGAGGATAGTTTAAATACCAACTTTAATGATAGATATCTCGGAAACAGAACGTTTTCGACTAAAAATTCTTTTAGATTCGTGATCAGCGCTCCAAAAACCACCGTGTACAATATTTGGTCAAAATCGGAGTTGCGCACAGTTTCTAGACAATTACCTACCTTTTATTTTACACAAAGTTTAGTTATTTATCATTTCTATAAAAATAGTTGATAAAATCCAATCGTATATCTGTCCCAACACGCGGAGCTCCACAAGGTAAAGTCAATTAAATAAAATCGCATTATCTGTATAAATATTTCTCCATACACCTGGCCGAATTACTTCTCCGTTAACAATATAAGTATCAAATGAACCTAAAGGTGTATAATTATCTTGCAAAGTATTACTGTTTCTTAAATAATTATGTAAATAATGACAAGTCACCCAAACAATGAGGGCTAGGGTGGGCTCTAGAGGTGTATGTCTTTAAAATACATATTCTGAATTTGGCAAAAGTATACCAAAAGTATTTTCTACTTTTGCCAAGAACGGGACAATTCTTGATTAAATATTCTTTTCAGAGAGCCTAGTGCGTAATGACCTGAAGAAGGTTGCATTATGTGGGTACTGATTGCGAATGTAATAGTTTTCGGCATAGAACACTTTGATTAACTACTCCGCCATCACCTATTTGCCCCTGAGAGCCCACATATAGGCAAATATAAAACAGTAATTATTGTCTACCACTGCAAGTAAAACGATCCTGTTTCGGGCATCTAAAATTTACAAGTTAAAATAAAAATCAACTTAAGTTTTTTTTTGTTACAGGCCTTGCAAACGACATATAATAAAGAACAAACAAGCACGAATACAGACTTGATATCTCCTGTACCTGAAACCAGCAGTAAATCTGAAATTGCAGCTGAGACTAGCAGCAATTCCAAAATTAATAAAATAAATGTTCCGGTTTTTAAACGCTCTGCGAAAAACCCGCCAAAATTAACAGAGGCCAGCAAGGAAATGCTAAATGCTTTTTCTACACTAAAAAAGTAATTTCCAAAAAACAGCAAGACAAGATGATGAATGCGATTTGTATGGCAGACTCATTACAAAAAAAATGGTAAAATTTTCTGAGAATGAACGAGAAGAAATTATGTTTGAAATAGGCAACATGGTAATGAACAGACATCGAAAAAAGCAAAATGGTCCTAATAGTTAGTACTTTTATACTACTCGTCCAGGCTCTTCTAACAGTTTGGGATCAATCTTAATGGTTATATACATCCCCTTCACCACACAGCCGTCTTCCATCAGCAAATGTAAACTGTTCGACCTATACCCCTTGTCAAGCACCAACTAAAAGGCTTCAAATAATTTTCAATGAAATTATATCTGTTCAAATTATTCAATGTTTGCAAATATTTTTATGGGGCTTATAAAAATGCATAAAAGTATAAATGAATAATTATCTCTTATCTATCATGTAGTTAGAAGTTTATTCAGTATCAAACTGATTTCAATTTAATAAGTGAAGTGAAATAAGTGAACCAAATATTTTAAATAGATAGTGTAAACTTCTAAAGCTTTTTTCAGTAGCTAAAAATCTTAACGCCAATGCGAGTCGTATTTTTTCTGGTATAGCTTCTTTCTAGTCAGTGTCTTAATTTGCAACTATCAAGGAAATTTGTTGTAGAAGATTCTTAAAATCGGCATATGACACCCGATTAAAATAATCGAACTAACCAGATGGTTCTGCAAGCAGCTCAGCAAGTTGATTGTTCATAGTATCCCTTTAAAAAACATTAAAAAATATATCAAATATATTTACATGCTACGATCCGGACACCACTCTTTCCCTTCATTTACTCCTATAATTAGGTTCATATTATAAAAGACAGATGGCCTAACGGACTGAGAAAAACGGCAAATAAAAAGATGCAAGTGCAGAGTTTTGCACTTAAGGCAGTTGTTTACCGAGTTTTGCATTTGAGGTGAAATGATAGTTTTTTTTTTTTAACTTGGCTTCTTGTGATGTAGGTAAAACTGCATTGTACTGCTGAATGTTTATATTCGGCTTCAAACATTATAGAAATACAAAACGAAAAATACATTCTTACTTAGTAGAGATTGCAAACATTTTTTTTTTTAATTTTTAGGATTGAAGGCCTGCCTTTTTCTTCTTTACTCTCGTATTCCTCGTCTGGGTCTGTTTCTATTCTGCTTGGGCTTCACTGGCTGACATTTTTGTCAATAATTTTATAGAATTCCAACTCTGAGTAAATTTCGCCATTCATTTCCGTAATGTTTCTTCAATAAAATGTCAATTGAAGACTTGTCCCCCTTCAAAGAGTTTTTCAATCTTCATCTTCTTGGGTCTTATGGCTACGGAGATTTTATGATTTCTCTTTTGTTACACCGTGCTGGGAACCCTCCCAAATTCCGACTTGTATAAAATTTTACCTTGAATGGTAGCATTAAGTGTTTGTGTTTTCGCAAAAAATAAATCTCTTTGATCTCGTTAAACTTGAAATGCCGCGATAATCCCGGTTTTTTTATTACTCTTAGCAGCTTCAGTCTTCCAGTCAAATATTTTCCACTGATAGTCACAAATTAGTCAATCTTAGAACTGTAGAGTGTTTTCCAGAATAATATCCCCATATTCTCGTCGACCAACGATAACATTTTGTGTTTTTTATTTGTTTCTCTACTAAAACCGAAAAACTCGGTCGGGGGCAAAAAGAGTGATCCTACCATAGAAAATATAATTTCCAAATTCTTGATGTGAGCATGGTTGCTTCCCATTACAAGCCAATATGCTAACATGGACATTAGGGGTGGTGTTTTCTTTTATTGCCCCCCACAACCATCTGCAAAAAGCTGGAACTTTGTTTATTTTTTCTTCAGAAATGATGTAGTCGTCAAAACATTATGCAACAGCCAGACGCAATAGCATTTGAGTTCTTTGGCAAATTCCGTTTCTAACCACACGAAAGATTTTACATTTTCTCTGGCGATAACTTGCACTTCTTGAATTACCGCAAACAACCGTAAAGTTATAAGGTTTGTTTGCTGAGACAGAAAATATGCCTGATTGGTCGGGAAGTTTGGAGGTAATGCCAAATTTTTCATGGCAGTCAAGGTGAAAATTTCCACATCTTCTTCCACAATTTTTGAGCATACCGTAAAAAGCTTTGGCTTTTACCCAAGACATGGACCCCAGCGTTCGATTGATTAGTTTGTTTTTTCTTCGGGGAAGTTGCTTTTTACCGCAATAGAATCTTGCACAGCGAAGACAAGTTGAGCACACGCATCTGTTAATGGAGTACCAAGCTAAGTTGTAGTGGCGGTTGACGTAATTTCTAAAATAGCATAATCTAACGGTTTGGTCTTTATTTCGGTCGCAATAAATGTCGTAGAGTTTTGAAACATCGCCATGATTCACATGGAAGGTATAATCTCGCTTGTATGACCCCCGTCTATAATGGGACTACTGCACATGTCAGACTTTCGGATAACAAAATTTATTGGCACTGTTTAACTTCATCATTTTTGCCTTTAATTCGGCCTCCCCCTCCTCTCCCTCTCTGTTGGCGCTTCTCCAGCTTTCAAAAGATGACTTCGTGCTAGTCTCTCGATTCTGAATGGGCTCAGCAAAGTAATCCCTTTAAATGCGGCTTCTACAAATTCTGACTCTAGTCCCATCATTTTTTGAAATATAGTACTGGATAGAAATTGGTTTTTTCTTCCCAAACTTCTTTTGGGGTGCAGCCACCCTTCGCTGTGGTACCTTTTATTCATAAGGATGTCTTGTTCAATTTTACTGCTGCATGAATAAATTAGCTTAGAAATCGATGGATATCACCATTGATAGCTTCTACATGAAAAAGTAGATTTCTTGTCATGGCGGCATGTGGGATATTCAGGTAAACCTTTGGCCTAAGCCTGCAAACAATATTAGTTTGGTAAAATTATTATTTTTCTAAGAACCAAGCTCAGTCAAACGTACCTTGCGCTTTAATTTGATCTTTCCAGTTTTCTTTTCTTACTGGTCGTTTTCGGCTTTTTCCTGCTTGCCAAGGTAGAATGAGAGAATTATCATCCATTGTTAATAACACCAACAACGACTGCAATCGGCAAATTCAACTTCAATCTGATAACAATCAAACATAATACGAGATAGACACGTGCCGGTGTTCCAGATTGATCACGTGACATTAAAGCTTTCCATTCGCGCCATGGGATTGAAGTGACGCGAATAATTACGCGGCTTTCAGCATTTGACATGTTTATATTTTTACAGAGTTTTGCATCTAACCGAATATTTACAGCGCGTAATATCTCACCAAAACCAGTAGAGTTTCGACACCCAACCACTTCTACAGGTCCTCGCTCATTACTCAGGTCCCGCCCACGGACTCAACAAAAATCTTATTTTTCGATTTTTTGCAAATACAGAGAGTTTTGTGCTTCGATGCAGATTTCAGAAACGCATATTAAAGTAAACTGGCGGTTATATCGTGTTTGGTAAGTGTGTGTGTCGTTAGTTGGGCATCACTAGTCTCTAAAATATTTATTTTTCGAGGGCTTTAAAGATTTTATCTGCTACTAGCTCACCACCTTGCCACCAAGGTTTTTGCTTGCCACTACGGTACGCGCCTCGTCAGAGAGCAAAACTTTTGTAAAGGGTAACTTTTTTTTTTCATAAAATAAATACTAAAAAAGTTTCCCATATGTGGACAAACTGTACATACCTTATGCTTGGATTGTTCTTGAATTTAGAAGCAAAGTTTTGTCTCCAATTAATAGGATATTTGGTAACATAAATACACATAAATATATAACATAAGATTTTACAGATGATGTACTAGTCAATGAAGAAAAATTCTTGCTGAATTAAATGAAAACAGAAAAGTGATTGCCAAGCTTAATATGAACTTAATCAAAACGAATGATAAACTTAGAATTTTGGAAGAAGAAATTAACATTGTTAACAATGATAAAACAAAGTTAATATCTGATTTAAAGGATTTGAATGTCATTAACAGGAAGATGGTGGATTCGATAAAAATGTTGGAAGGTGAAAACAGGATGTATATTGGGGAAATAGATAAGCTTCGAGAGGAGTTGGCCGAGTTCGAGAGTTTAAAGAAGGGAAGTAATGGATGTGCAGAGGCTTTGAAAAACCAAGTGATCAGAATTCTGTTAAAAATGTGGACTTGAATTGTTTTAACCAGTCCGGTGGAAATAAAAGTGACTTGTTCTCTTGTTGGGAGATGACTTTGGTGTGGCACTTGCTAGAGCTCTAAGAAGTAAGGTAAATTTGAGGAATTTTGTTATAGAATCATTTATTACGCCTGGTGCTTCTTACAGCTTTATTATAAATAGTATTACTTCTTTAACGAAGAGCTACACCATGTATGATTATGTTCTTATTGTGGGTGGCTAAAAAGACTTGAGAAATAACAATTTTCTTAAATTTAAAGAAATTAATGCGCAACTAAAATATTGTTTAAACACTAATATAGTGTGTTTGGTAGTGCCATTATTTTGTAATAAAGTCACGCGCGACTCTATATTAAACTTTAATTCTAGATTAGCTACCTACTGCTCTGTTTTGAATGAGTATTCTGACAGTAGTGTTATGTTTTTGGAAACAAACGGTGCAAAAAGATCCTTATCAAGTAAACACTATATTAGTTGCCTGATAGCAGATACAATTTCAACCAATACCACTAGTTTTAATATTGATGTAAATGTTGCTTATGTAAATGACATAAATATTTTGAATAGGGTTGATGCTGTTGATTTGAGTGATACAACTTCCAATTTATCAGATTCTGTTCTCATTTCAGACTTAAACCCAGATGTAAACTTGATGACCGAGAAGGATTTTTTAGTAGAATGTCCACAAATAATAAAAACATAATTAATATTTTGCTTAGAACTTTTTTCTATAGTATTGAAAGCCCGGAAATCCTTCTATTGACTGAGCATTGGCTGAAACCTAATGAATCATTTTTTTTTTTTTAATAACTACTAGGTTTTGTCTAAATATTGTAGATCAAATCTTACTCATGGCGGTACTTTGATATTAATTAATAATAACTTTCTCAAACATTTTAACTTTGTTGATGTTGAAAAGTTTAATTACTTGTGTGTTGAAAGAGATTTTGAATTGTCTATTGCATTTTCTTCAATTCTTAATTTATATATAATTTGCATTTATAGATCACCAAATTCGAATTTTGTTTAATTTATTTCAAGATTAGAAGTGCTGCTCTGTGGATTGTCACCTCATGCATCTTTAATGCTAGCAGGAGAATTAAATATAAACTATAAAAACGAAAACCTTCAGTCCGTTCAATCTTTGAAGTACCTTCTAAATTCATTTGGTTTGATAATGCATGTTAACGACTTTACCTGACTGACAGGGCATTCAGCCTCCCTTTTAGACTCTTTTTGTTCAAATATAACAAGCAGTATACTTGAATGCTCTGTAATGAGTGCAGGATTATCGGATCTCGAGGCGGTTGTTTGCCGCTATAGAATACACCCTTCAAAAAAACGCAGGCGCCTTCTTACTAGGAAGAATTTTAGAAAATTTTCCCAATTGTGTGATCACTGTGACTGGAATGGTGGTTTTGTAGAGGAGAATCCTCTGGGGTCTTTTCATGAGAAACTTATTCAGAAATTTAATGCTGCATTTCCCATAAGAACTGTTAAATCTAAAAGTAAAAAGCCATGGTTTACGAAAGGATTAAAAGTTTCATCAAATAACATGAGATGCCTCCATACCTTAAGAAAATATTTCGGTAATAGCTCTTATTTTTTGGTTTATTTTAATAATTATAGGTCCATTTATCGTAGAACTATTAGAGAGGCTAAACAATTATACTATGATGGTAGGATATATGTGGCTGGAAACAAGCAAAAGGAAATTTGGCGAATGGTAAATGATTTGCGAGGAAAAGAAAGTAATGTTTACCGCCCCTCTAGCCTATTGGCTGAGGATATTAATTTGTTCTAGTGTGCAATAGCAAAGAGGCTTTCTGACAACATAGACCAAAATCATACTGATCCACTATCATATCTTAGTCACATTTCTGTTCCTGAAACTTTTTACTTTGCTCCAACCACCTCAGAAGAACTTAAAACCATCATTTGTAATATTAGGAATAAAAAAACTTCATGTTGGGACGACATGTCCATTAATATATTTCACAGTCTCCCTGATTCTGCTCTAAGTGTTCTAGCAGAGGCTATAAACCAATCTGTTGAAAATGGTAGTTTTCCTTCCCTCCTGAAGTTGGAAACTGTTATTCCCCTTTTAAGGGAGGTGAAAGGGATTCCCCTTCGGACTATAGACCAAATTCGTTGCTACCCACATTGGCCAAGATTGTTGAGAATGATTAGTTTTCTAGAAAAGCACAACTTGCTCTCCATTTCGCAGTTTGCCTTTCAATTTTTGAAAAACACTGGAGATGCGATCTTTCACTTTCTTGAGGACTTATATGTGAGCCTTAATGACGGAGAGGTTGCTTCGGCGGTGTTCTGTGACTTAACGAAGGCATTTGACTGCATTTCTCACGGAATACTGCTGATCAAGCTCGAGATCTATGGGTTTAGAGGAGCGATCCTGGACTGGTTCAGATCATATCTCTCGGGTCGATGTCAGAGTGTTTGTTTCCAGGAACATACCTCAGGTGTGCTCAGTCTTACAGCAGGTGTGCCACAGGGCTCTATACTAGGGTCACTATTATTCTTAATATATTGTTCCGTAACACCTCGTATAAAAACACGTACCTTCGTTTTTATACCTTTATTTACGATAAAACGTAACTATGGTTACAACAACGACAAAATCTTCACTTGTCAATATCTCGAAGTTTACAGTACAAAAGTCGAATCTAAACTAACTCAATCGGAGGTTTCCCGTCGCCCTTTTATAGTATGGTGGAAGAGTAAAGAATGATCTAGAATCTTCGAGAAATATCGTGAAAATTCCATAGTACAGGATGGCATAAAAGTTCTCAATGGATAATAACGCAAAGAATCAAACAAATTATTGAATTTTTATAGTGTATTGACAGAACAGTTATAGTCATCGTAGTCATACCACCTTATAATATATATTGTTATTTTAATAAAATGTTAAAGATTATATATAGCTTATGCTGATGCCTAATGTGCACACACAGACCTATGTCCATTGTGCACATTGTTACTTATAGTTTTTCTTTTAAATTTATATTGTAGTTAATTATTGATATTGTAATTGTAATAAATAATAAATAAATAAATAAATAATTCGGACGTTTTCGGAAACCTTCGAAACTGATGAAAGAACTTGGAAAATCTAAGGTAAATTATTCAAGTAAATTATCAGACTAAATTAAAAGGTCCTAACTTTATACAATTCTATAAACTAACACTTATTTTTAATGTCCGTAACATTGTCCCCTCCCAAGTTTTGATCGTCTCGATCAAGTATCTTCACGGTCTTAATAGCGGCTTAGCATTATTAGATGTATTTCTTTCATTATGCCGTGTCACCACTTTACATGACTTCTGTAGTTTCGGTGAACTCCCTTGATTCTTCTCGTATTGTATAACGAAACGTCTTCAGCTTCTTCTGAGTCTTCAAACCTTGCTTGAATAATGCTCTCTGAACTTGGCGGTAATGTGACATCTTCTGCAAGTACCACTTCTCGAATTATTGTTTCATTACTTTATGGAAATCTCATCACAATTTCCTCATTGTCAGTTTTCAGTACCCGTTGTGGACGGTCTAGTACAAACTTCTGATTTTTCATAATGTCAAGGCCGAGAATAACTTCGTCCATTATATCGGCAACAAACACAACGTGTGTAAATGTTGTTGTTCCTAGGGTAATTCTAGCTTCGTGTATGCCTTGAACTGGTATGACTTCACCATTGGCAGTTTCCAAAATATAATTCTTCTCAGGTCGGAATATTTTGCAGTGGGATATGATGTTTGGCCTCACGATGGTATGTGTAGAACCAGTATCTAGTACCATCTCACATTCTCGACCGCATACATTTCCAGGTACTACCAAGCTGGAGCCATTGTTCTGTAACCGGGATACCCTAATTGTTGTTGTTGATGGTTCTTGGTAACACTTAGCCAGGTCTTGCCCCTTGAACTGGGAGTCTTCTGCAGTACTGGAAGAGGCCTGAAAACTGGAGCAATTTCTCTGTATATGCCCCTCTTTACCACACTTCCAACAACGAATGATATTTCTTCTTCTAAATGTAATTCTGTTGTCTTTTTCAGTTTGTTGATTACGTATAATTTCTTGCAACTTCTGTATCACTCTGGTCAAATTATTATTTGGATTGCCATCTTTTGGTGGATAGTTTGTTCTTCCAAGTCTTGCCTGAGTTCTGGATGTCCACTTTGCTGTTTCAAACTGAAGTGCGTAAGCAAGAGCTTCAGAAATTTTCTTAAGCTTGGCCATTCTTAATGCTTGACTCATATCTGGATCACGTAGACCTTCAATAAAACTGCCAACAGCTAGTTCTTGTTTTATTTCTTCCGGGTAGGCTGGATATGACAGGTTAATTAGATGTACAATATCTGCTTCATACTCCTGGAGACTTTCGTTGTATTTCTGTCTTCGTCCATGGAGCTGCGCCTTATAGACTTCCTGTAGATGGATTTCGCCATACCTCATCTCCAGAAACATGACAATCGATTCATAATCGGATAACTTTTCTTCGGGAATGTTTGTTAACACCTCCATGGCTTTTCCTCGAAGAGCAAGTACAAGAGCTCGTGCTCTTCTGTTGGGCTCCAGTTGTTGCCGTTTGCAGCTGTTGCTCAAATTGTCTAAGGTACGTAACCCACGGTACCTTTCCGTCAAAAGTTGGTGGTTTCATAACAGTTGCTGGAGTACCACATCCTGAGACTACACCTGTACTGGCAATATTTTTAATTTGCTGCTGTAATTGTTGAACTTCCTGTTGCATTTGCTCTTTGACTTGTTGAACTTGATCTTGGACTAGTTGCACTTGACTATGAACCAATTGTACAGTCTGCTGCATTTGTTCTTCCACTTCTTTAACATCCTCTTTGGTAAGTTTTAACTCGAGCAACATCATTTCATCTCTGCCGTTATAAAATTCCCCTTTTAGATTTTCTCTGATCTTCACCATCATCTCTTTTAATTCTTGCTTCATTTCTTCTTGACTGGTTCGAATTTCAAGCTTTATTTCTTCTAAACTGGACTTCATTTCGTTTTTAAAGTCTTCTTGTTTTTCTATCATTAGTTTCAGTCTGCTTTCTTGCTCCTACTGGCATGCAATTCGGGTGACTTCGTTCCGCTTCTGACACCAAATGTTCCGTAACACCTCGTATAAAAACACGTACCTTCGTTTTTATACCTTTATTTACAATAAAACGTAACTATGGTTACAACAACGACAAAATCTTCATTTGTCAATATTTCGAAGTTTACAGTACAAAAGTCGAATCTATACTAACTCAATCGGAGGTTTCCCGTCGCCGTTTTATATTATGGTGGAAGAGTAAAGAATGATCTAGAATCTTCAAAAAATATCGTGAAAATTCCATAGTACAGGATGGCATAAAAGTTCTCAATGGATAATTCGGACGTTTTCGGAAACCTTCGAAACTGATGAAAGAACTTGGAAAATCTAAGGTAAATTATTCAAGTAAATTATCAGACTAAATTAAAAGGTCCTAACTTTATACAATTCTATAAACTAACACTTATTTTTAATGTCCGTAACAATATGTTAATGATCTACCCACATGCATTAAATATGGCCGATGCATATCCTTTGCTGACGACACGACAATACTGTGGCACAACAAGAACCCAACTCTTCTAAATGAAATGGTGAGCTCTGACTTGAACAACAATAAAGAATGGTGCGATTCTAATTTACTTTCTTTTAATATTCCTAAAACTAATATACTAAATTTCAAATGCAATTTAAGTGAAGTCTATATGGATGGAAGGGTCATTAAAAGCCTGAATGAGAACATATTTTTGGGGTTGCAAGTGGATAATAGGTTAAGGTTTGACGGCCACATTAATAATTTGAGTACAAAATTGTCTTCGCGGTTGTTTGGCAATTAGAACTGTCAGGAGGGAGCTGGGTATTACAGTGGCTAAAAATGTTTATTTTGCTGTCATTGCCACTCATTTAAGATATGGAATTTGTTTTTGGGGTTCATGTCCGATAAATTTATTCACTTCAGTTTTTACCTTACAGAAACGTGCAGTTAGGTATTTATATAATCTTAAACCCCGGGACTCTTGCAGACCAGACCGAAGGAATTCTTACCCTGGCGAGCTTGTTTATTTTAGAGTCTGTTTGTCTAATGCACAAAAAGTATTCAGAACAAATTCATGCCCTTCATTAATTAACACACGCAGTAGATTTAACATTAATTTGCCAATTCCTTTAACAGCTTTAAAAAAAAGTCCATCTTTTATGATAGCAAGAAAATGTTTAATGCTTTGCCACTTGACGTTCGACAGATAAAACAGTACAAAGCTTTTAGAAATAAGGTTAAAGCCTTTTTAATCCCACAGGCCTTTTATACTGTCGAAGAGAACTGGCGCATGCATGGGTCATTTTAGATTTTGACATGTATTTTTTCCCTTCTTGTTTTTTCTAAATAATATTTATGTGATGTATATATTTTTTCTTTTTAAACTGTTTTTATG
Organism: Listronotus bonariensis; assembly: GCA_014170235.1. Taxonomy (NCBI): domain Eukaryota; kingdom Metazoa; phylum Arthropoda; class Insecta; order Coleoptera; family Curculionidae; genus Listronotus; species Listronotus bonariensis. The sequence goes on along the minus strand of JACEGR010001597.1, from coordinate 80,272 downwards.
AAGAATGACAATTTATAGTATATGTGTGATTTTTAACATGTTGTTTTAAAAATTGTATTTTTTGATTTGTTTTATTCCAATTTTGTGTAGGTGACTATTATAAAATTCATATCATTCAGTCACGTTTTCCTTTTTATTATTTATTTATTGAATACGACTATTAGTATAACTTTTACCATTTTGTTTGTATGTTTGTGGTATATACATGGATTTTGTTTGTTTTTTATTTTTACAATATTGCATTTTTTATTACATTTTTATTTATTACGGCTTTGTTAACAAGAAATAATTCTTAAACAATAAAGCATATTTTGATTGATTCATTGATTGATATTGTAACAGATTTCTTTAATGTAAGTTAAAATAAATTAAACATTTTGGCCAAAGGCAATATTAGGTTTAATTAGGCTAGGTTTAGTTAAGTAGTTTTAATGATACTGTATATCTTAAATTTTATTTTTTATACCTACGTCAAATAAATAAATAGTTTTAAAATCGCCAACAGCAGACAACATGCTGTATATGAGTTTTGTGTTTTATTTTTATCGGGAATTTAATTATACTTCCTTAATATCCCTGCCTTTAAATTCCCAATATAATTTTAATAAGACCGCAATGTTGTATTGATAACTATATGTATATCATTAGTGTGAAACGGCCTTCATTTATCATGAAAGTGTATAAGTTGCTGAATGTTGGATTGTGGAAACACAATCCAACATTCAGCAATGGTTTCTTGCAAATAGGCTGTGTCTTAACATACAAAAACTCAGCACATTAACTTTACGCAAAGACAGTCACAAACACACAAGCCATTTGCCACTGGTAAAGAAGTTGTATTTCTTGAAGTTACACTTGACTCAGGATTGACTTGGGAAGCCCATGTTGACAATCTTCGTAAGAAATTGTTGAGAGCATTGTTTTTAATAAGGGGTCTTTCTCGCTGTGTATCCTTGGATGTTGTACTCTGTGCTTACCACGGAAATTTTGCATCAAGGCTATCTTATGCTTTAATTGGATGGGGACATTCAGCACATGCTGCTAAAGTTTTTACATTGCAGAGGAGATGTGTTCGCATAATTGCTAATATTGGCTACCGGGAGGAATGTAGACCATATTGTGAACACCTAGTATAAAAAAGATATACATTTTGGGAATTTTAAAAATATACATTTTTGGGAAATTTAAATTTTAATTGGGTTACTTAACATTGGGAAATTTGGTACATAAAAATATACGTGAGGTGTCAAGGTTTAAAAGTATAAATCAAATAATTTTCTAGGTTACTCTTATAATAATAAAATAAAAACATTAAACAAACTGGGTAGCGTAGAAATGCAAAACAAATACTGGAAAATTTGATATTTAAAGAAGAGAGAAAGAAATTAAAAGGGGTTTTTATTAGATAAAAGGTAGTTAGTGAAATCAAGTATAAAGTTACAGTTATAGTTAAGACCCGTACGGGCTACCCAGTGGGGGTATGCCCGTACTAAATTTAGTTAATCAAATAAGTTAAGTTGGTTTTTTTAAAAAATGTAAAGTTAGTTTTGATGGTCCACCGGTCTCATGGTCCCAAAAGATAGTTCCATATGGTACATTGCCCCAAGTGACGTCAAGTGACCCTATATATGTAATTCCAAAACTACACGTCACATATGGTGGAGGCGCCCCCGTTCCCAGTGACCTTTGTGAAACGTCGGTTATGGTAAGCTGTGCCCGCCCCAGTTCCAGTGCCCTTTGTGAAGCGATAGGAAAAGTCGCTCATGGTACGCCCTTCTTACCCCTCAGTGTATTTGTGGAAGAAAATGCCATATATATGGTAAAGGCGTCCCGTTCCTCGAAGAAATGTGTGTGAAATGACGAAGATGGGGAAAAAATATGCGTAGCGTAGCTACAAGAAAATGAAGATAAGGTATATCTTCAGTTTTGAAATATGGCTAAATGGTGTTAGCCAGAGTTGTTGAAGAAGAATATGAAATAGTTATTTGCGTTGAAGTTGTTGTTTTACGTCGTGAAGACGGAGTTTAGAAGCAGCATGAAGCTGCATTAGCACTGGAAGCCGCAGCTCTAGTATGGAGAAGAGCTCTGAGGTTTTGGTCTTGAATTGTGGGGTACAAGACAGTTAAGCGGCCCTGAGAAAACTCAGGATATGGGTAAATTGGCACGCGGCTGCAGTAAGCTGATGTGAAAGAAGGAAATGGGAGGGAAAGGCAGACAATGGTAAGTGGAGAAGAAGTACGGGACAAATGGCCAGTGGAACGCACCATCAAGGACATGGACGGGGAGGCAAGGTGGACCGGTGCAGTTCGACAAAGGAAGGACAATCTAGGACAGTATGTTATTTGTAATCGAGTGTTGTGTGATGTGTTTAGGTAAATCTTTGATATTTTTTAATTAATTGTATATTTTTGGTGTTTACTTACTAGAAAAAAATATAATTTTAATAATAATAATGATTTAATATGCAGAGAAAAGTAGCCTAAAAGTAAAATTTGATAATAACTCTTTTTTAACCCACCGTATATGTAATATTAAGTTATGAAAGGGTCATTGTTTTGATGATATACAATTTACGGTCAAGGTCCTAACAATTTCTAATAATGCTGAGCTAGCTAGTATTGAAGAATCATATTTTGTTTACCAAGTCGGGTGTTTTTGTTTAGTACATATGTAGTAAAGTTAATGAGTAATAACACTATGTATTTAAAATGTTCAATATGGGAGGTATAAAATTTAGGCCACTTTCCTCTAAAAAATAATCTTAACCGTTACAACTGTATTTAAATAAAACTACTTAAAAAAAAAATACCTCAAATTTAGAAATTATAGATCAGAAAAAAATAACTTTTTTTTTATGATCAATGACAAATCTTTTATTTTTAGAAAAAAAGTCAAGTCAATTAATTATTTTTTGGATTAAAGGCTATTTGCACATTTTTTTTGTTTACATTTAAGTATGGAAAAAAAATCTTAGATAAAACTTTTTTGATATTTTTAAAACTTCAAAAAGTTAAGGTTATTTACGGTAATTTACATAATAGGTAAAATATTGTTAGATTTTTAAATTTTTGTAAGCTATATGGAACTATCGTTTTCGGTAATATTGCTAATTTTTTTAAAGGGTTTAAAGTAAATTTGGCTCATTTCTAATAGCGTTGTGTGTCCAACGCTTTCAAGAAGGGGGCATATGTGAACACCTAGTATAAAAAAGGTATACATTTTGGGAATTTTAAAAATATACATTTTTGGGAAATTTAAATTTTAATTGGGTTACTTAACATTGGGAAATTTGGTACATAAAAAATATACGTGAGGTGTCAAGGTTTAAAAGTATAAATCAAACAATTTTCTAGGTTACTCTTATAATAATAAAATAAAAACATTAAACAAACTGGGTAGCGTAGAAATGCAAAACAAACACTGGAAAATTTGATATTTAAAGAAGAGAGAAAGAAATTAAAAGGGGATTTTTTATTAGATAAAAGGTAGTTAGTGAAATCAAGTATAAAGTTAAAGTTATAGTTAAGACCTGTACGGGCTACCCAGTGGGGGTATGCCCATACTAAATTTAGTTAATCAAATAAGTTAAGTTGGTTTTTTTTTAAATGTAAAGTTAGTTTTGATGGTCCACCGGTCTCATGGTCCCAAAAGATAGTTCCATATGGTACATTGCCCCAAGTGACGTCAAGTGACCCTATATATGTAATTCCAAAACTACATGTCACAATATTTTATCAAACTGGGGCTTTTTACTCTTCCCTGTTTATATATTTTCCAGTGCCTTATGTTTATTAAACAAAACATTCACTTGTATCAAACTAATCAACAAATCCATAGTTATAATACTCGTAACAGTCAGGATTTAATCCACGACTTTCATAGACTTGGAAGATCCAGGGGTGGCACCAATTACTTCTGTATAACATACTTTAATGCGCTTCCTCAGCACATTGGATGTTTGAACGCAAGATTTTTAGAAGCACTATAAAAAAGTACCTATTAAAACATGCCTTTTTTTCTGTGAATGAATACCTGAGCAGCGGCTTTATTTTTTAGTTATTTTGAATTTTGACTTAAAGAGGTAAAAAAAAGAACAAATTATTTCAGGACTCTCATGAGGGCTAAACTGTAGTAAAACATTATCGTTTTAGTTTAAATACTTTTTAATAATTGTGATTGACTGTCAGTGTTATTGTGATGTAACTGTATTTTTTTATTTTATTGAGTATAATATTTAGGAAAATTTTAGAATATTTTTTAATGTTTCTTGTCTAATTAATGTAAATTGATGTGTAAAAACACTTATGTAGTGTAATTATTACCAATAAATAAATAAATAACCACCTTAATAAATATTCTAACGTCAAAATTAAAACGTTAATTTTTTTTTTTTTTGGTTAAGTATATGACATAATATATGACATGCTCTAATTTGGATATGACGTCACGTAACATGACATAACATTGAACATCCTTGAAAAGATCTTTAGCTATATTATTTCTATTGAGTGATAGAATTAGAGGTTGCATTTTGAAATTATGTCGGTAGGCGGAGTTACCTGCTGGGCGGGGCTTCCCGGACCTCCCCTATATCAAATTTCATTAAGGGGTTTATACCATGTGATGATCTCAAAAAATCTATTTCTTATTTTTTTCATAATTGTTTTCTTAATATGTCTAGAATACGGTAGTAAAGTAATTTTAAAAATTCGAAGTCATCTTAAAGATACAGCAGTTAGAAAATGGAGCTGGTCGAGGCCCTGACATGGCAGTCGAATTATGTACATTTGGCTTGATACCTGGCATCCTTTTATACAAATATATGTTTATACTACTTTCTACAAGCTTAAAAAGAAATTCATTAAAATTAATTTAAAGGAATACCCTATACACCAGGCATCGCCGATTGAGGGTAAGTTGAAATTTTCATAGTTTCAAGCGGACTTGAAACTTTAAACGCGTTTTTCTCAAAACTGTTGTTTTAAACCACCATCATATCTCAAAAACATTTTGACCAAATGACTTAAGATTTGTAGGGTACCTCATGTAAATGCATGGAATCAACTGTTATCGATCAAAAATTCCCAATATTTAGATTTTTTTTAGCAAAAAACAAAAAAAACACAAAATTCGCGATTATTTTTTAAAATGTCTACAAAAAGTCCAATTTTTGGTATATTCATTTAATCATATTTCATTCCGTGCAATTAGGCTTACAGATTAAAATGCCGCTAATTTTTTTGGGTTCAGATAAGCCAATCAGCTGGGATCGTGGAGAAAGTGCGAGCCCATTTTCTGGAGGTGGGGTCATTTAGAAAGCTGTAACTTATGTTCTACAGAATATGTTTAGCTTAAAATTTATATTTATACTGTCATAATATATGTTAATAATAAACTTAAAGCTCCATCTATTTACTGCTCCTAGACTAAAAAACCTAAAAACAGGTCGTCACATGGGATAAACCCCTTAAAATCGGCGACGCGTCCGATTTGTAAACAATTACCCAAAGTTTTAATGCATAATTTATTTCAGAAATTACCTAATCACCTCAATGTATCCATCCAAAACATCATGTGGAGTCTTCTCTTGGCATAAATTTCTGTAAACCATTAACCGTTTATATTATTTTGTGCGTAAACCTCGTAAACAATTTGCCTTTTCAATATATAGCAAGCACAATATGTTTCTCAGCATTCCCGGAGATTTTTGCAACTGCAACTATATCTGTAAAATATCAAAATTTTCTTCAGTAGAAAAACACATTAAAACAAACAAGAATCACCATTTTAAATATAACAAAACATAAACATGCATAAACATATTATGTATGTATTATTAATTTCTTAATTTGTTGGTTGAAAAAATGGAAAAGAGATGTTAGCCTAAATACCGGGATGAAAAAACTGAGTCCTTTTCCAGTGACGAAAATGAGAATTGTTGTTGTTGTTGCTTTGTTTGTGGCTTAGGTCCCCGAGGGTCCAATTGCCAGTACGTCCCTCTGTGTCGAGAGGGGGTTGTATTCTGGGTAGGAGTCTCCAGTAGGTCGGGCCTGTGCCCCTGGTGGCTCCCGAGCTTTTCACTTTTTAATTGTTAATACTTATTGTACTTTCTTCGATGCAATGCATAAATTGTCGACTGTCAAACCAAGATCTGCTACTGGTGTATGGATGGTAGAGGGGAGGACAACCATCTAAATGTTTTAAAAAGTGTCCGTCGAAAGGTGCAACTTAAGGTGGCGCCACAGTAGCCAGAGGAGATTTTTTAACCAATGAGCATGAATTATTAGAGTGAGATACAAAATGAAAAAGGACAGATAGATACAAAATAAAAAAGGAAAGAAATACCAAAATCTCTCCACTGGCTACTGTGGCGCCATCCCAATTTGCTACATTCCGATTGCCACTTTTTCAACTTGTCCGCCATAAAAGATAGTTATCCTCTCCTCCACAATCCATATACTGGTGTTACGTATAACCTTCACTTTCACTTCTGACAGTTCCCATGGCACGCCCATCTATTTCCCGCCATTTGAGAAATACCTCGTGTTCATCACCAAACAGGATACCATCAGCTTATAGGAATCTTCGCTCACAGCGCTTAGATCCAGAAGAAAGATGCCGTCAATTAAGCGTGATTCTTTCCTTGATCCCCGAAGGTAAAAAACGTTCATACGACACCTCTAGCCGCCACTCCGGGAAGAACTTTGTAGTCCTCTACGAACGTCCGCACTGTTCGGAGGTCAAACAAAGAGTGGACGAAAATGTTTGTGCTTCACGCTCCAGGGCTTGAAGCTCTTGAACTGCTCTAAAAAGTTAGTCACTGGAACGTATCCTTAGACAAGGAAAGAGAGATACTTTACGAAATTTTAATATTTCGTTGTTTTTAACCGTTCTTGGCTTTATAATAGAGAGATATGGGTAATTTGGTTACCGCCTACGTTCGTTATTTACGTAATGCGCTATTTAAATACCGCATACGGTATTTAGTGTGTGTTTTTAGAGATATGGAAGACGCCGTATTACGAACGGTTAATTACACCTGTCTGCGAATTTACAAAATTAAAAATAAATGATCCTTTAATGTGCGAATACTAAAGTTTTACCCATTATTTCAAACACATTTTACTGTACATTTTCCTACTTTTCCAGATGAATTTTGACTAAGACATTTTCTCAGTAAAGCCAGGTCATTGTCGGCCGAGAATCTTAACCTTTTCGTTTCTTTTCCACCTGCGATATTTATATCAAAATAAAAAAAGCAAGGCCTTATCAAAGATTAGTAGTTTAACTTTACTCTGTGGCTCTATTACAAAAATATTAATATTTTTAGAAATCGTCGAAATAAATAAATAACCTTAAAAAATAAACAAAGAAAAATATTGTGCGCATGACAATTCTATTCGCTATTTTAAATAGCACACGGCGTTATCAGCCCGCAAATTACTCCATGCGGTAACGTTATTACCACCGGCGACGGTAAAAATCGAATCGCGCATAACTTAACTGTCATAATAGCGCTTACGTAAATACCGCATGACGTTACAGCACCACCCATATCTCTCTAATAATAATATCTCTTTAATATCTAATTCCATTTTAAATAAATAGTTTTAAAAAATCCATCCTTAACCATAAAAAACACGTTTGAAGCACAAAAACCAAAAGAGGGGTTGGTGCATGAGGGGCAAGGGGAAAGAAAAACGGAGTAGCTCAGGTGCATAACACTTTCCGTCACTGGAACGCCATAAAGTAGAACGAAATGCTCCTGAGCTACTCGGGAGCGCTCTATTTGCGTCACTGGAAAGCCACTCTGAACATGTATAAATTGTGGCTGTCAAGCCAGCGGCTGCTACTGAAAAAATGTAAACCACAAATCCACAAAATACGAGGTTAGTTAGTAGAGTAGCACCACAGCGTGATAACATATATGGATAACACCCAAACATCTCTCTCTTTGTTTTATGGGTCTGATACTAAGTCAATTCACCAGTTCTCTCATTTCGGTCATATGAGCTATTGTTCATAAGCTTTCCCGGCTATGTCTGTGGAAAATCTGGATAATCGGACTCGAAACTCACCGACTTTTCTAGGATATGAATGAGGAACACTTTAAACAATTAACACAAGCGATGAACTTTTTAACATGCATAAATTGTGGCTGTCAAACCAAGAGCTGCTACTGGTATCGCGCATAACCGTCACTTTCAGCACTGACTTTTCTCCGCAAGGCACGCGCACCTCCTCGACCACATGAGGACACTATGTGTTTAACACCAAAACGTAAAAACCCCAGGCTTTAGGAATCTTCACTCACAGCGCTTAGCCCCAGAAGAAAAAAGCCCCAATTTAGCGTGAATCTTTTCTCGATCACCAAGGGTACGGCAACGCCCGTACGACTTCTTCAGCCGCGTACTCGGGAAATCTAGTCTGTAGACTAGTAGACTTCTACGTAAACGTGAACCGCACTACTCGAGGACCGCGAAAAGAATGCAGAGGTTACTTTTGTTAATGGTAAAAAAAAAAAAAAGATTAGATTTTAATTCATCTTCATCTTACATGCTTTGCTTTACTTTCTCTGTTGTTGGCTTCGTTGAAAGACAATTAGCCAGCTCTCCTCCTTTCGGACTATGCTTTTCAGGACTTCATCAGTGAAAAATCTGGATAGTCGAGCTTTAGCTCTCTGAAAAATTTCGAATCATATGTTTACTTTGGTTCGATGCAATAATTAATCGATGCGATACATAAATTGTCAGCGGTCAAACCAAAAGCTGCTTCGCTTCCGGTCTTGCGCATTACCAATCACTGTCACTCCTGACGTTTACCGCGGCACGTGCATCTATTCTCCGCCATTGGAAAGCACCTTGTGTACGACCACCAAACGAAAAAACATCAGATTATAAAAATCTTTACTCACGGCGCTTAGCTCCAGAGGAAAGATGCCGTCAATTCAAATTTAAATATGTAGCTTTCTACGAAACGTTCCGCACTGTTTCGAGGTCGAACAAACCTTACCAATCATCTCGAGGGAAAGAGCACACGAAAGAGTAAAGCACAGAACAAGGGCTTAAGTTTAAAGTTTACCACCCTTGAAAACAGTGTAAATAAAGCTTAATTCATATACTTGCAAAATGCGAATTGGGGTACGTGTCCTAATTGGTCAATTTGGAATGTTTCGTTTAAAATTTTGAAATTGACCAATCAGAACACGTTCCCTAATTTACAAATCGCATTTCGCAATTAAATGAAGTGAGCTTAAGTGTACTTGACTATTTTTCCCTTCGCGCACTCTGTGAGCGCAATGCGGTATGACTGCCTCTAATAGGTAGATGCTATGGTGGTAGATGCCAAGGAGATAAACTTTTCATATAATATGCTAAAGCTGCATCCTTGCTCACGCCAATAAACAACTTATAAAAAAGAAGAGGGTGAAATGTGTCAAATCTTATCATGTTTGGAATTTTTTCGTGTAACGGGTGTTTTTAAAAGGTTCTAAATGAATGTTATAGATTAAATTCAATCACTGCCAATACTTTTGTTGTGTTCTGTATACAGGAATCATTGAATATGTATCCAAACCGCAGAAGAAAAAAACGACCTAATTATGGGCTTAGAACTGTTGAAGTTGTGAGGGGGCCAACGGGTTTGGATTTACCATATCAGGACAGCAACCATGTATTTTATCTTGTATTGTAACTAATTCACCTGCTGATCAAGCTGGACTAAGGGCGGGAGACTTTCTGATATCTGTAGATGGAATTTCTGTATCAAAAATGGCCCATGATGCTGTTGTTAGCCTTATAGGCAATTGCGTTAGCCCTATTAAAATGACTATAGCCGAGAATTACTATTCTGATAGTAGTGATGAGGAACTCGAAGGTAGTAGAATAGTAGGTGGTAGAAAACCAAAATACATGCACAAACCACGTCAGTATCGTAGATATCATAAAGGTATTGTAGTGGAACCAAATACAAAAAGCATTGAAAAATTTAGAGAGAGCATTTTTAAGTCGAGTGTAAGTAGTAATATCTTTAATAATGACGTAGATACTAATGAACAAGCCCATGAATCATTAAACCAGTCACAAAATGTACCAATGGAAGATGAGGCAGGACCTATTGAATTTAAAGTGCTTGTTGGTTATTTAGGAACAATTGAGATGCCGAAACAACTTTTACCCAGTTCTAGACTGCATACTGTTTGTAGTTGCATAAAGAAATTAAGACAAGAAAAAAGATCTCCAACTACTGTTTTGATGACTATATTACCAACTTGTCTTACATTAAAAAATGCCTCCAATCATATTATTGCGATTTATCCCACAAATCGTGTTGTATATGTAAGCACAACAACAGATAAAGAATCTAGATATTTTGGATTAGTAACAAGTGCTGTTAGTGATAACAGAGATCTTCACAAAGTAAAGGAAAATTTTGATGATATTGACATATCTAATAGTTGTCATGTTTTTGTTATAGATTCCAAAATTATTGATCATAGGATTCATCTTGAGAAAGCAGAACATTTTAGAATACTTTGCACATCTGACCCTATAACAGGCTCATGTTTGGAGTTTCCTGTGAATGCATTGTACATAGTTAACTTAATTCAAACTATGTATAAATTACAGAATGACACACCTGCTAAAAATGATGTAAATAACCTTTTAGTTGCAAATTCACCACAACCAAGTGCATCTAGCAATTCTGATTCTGGTATTGGATATAGAGATGATTGTGGAAATATTAGTGATAGGATTCTAGTTGTTGAATTTCCTTCTCATTGCCCATTACCAATTATGAAAAATTCCAACCGCCCTCAGGGTATTAACGGAGGAGATTTGCCCTTAAATGCAATTGACTTTGGACAAAACAGTGAGACTTACTTTGAATTAAACAATAAATCACCATGTAAATCTAACAATTTTAATAATACTAACAATGATGGAGATACTAAGCAGTTAAATAATTTAAATAATATAAGAGCATATGAAAATATTAAAAACCACTTTGAAAACCCTTCTGCATTGTTACAAAAACAAAATAATGATACTTTTAAAGAAAATAATAGGCTTACTTGTAGAGCCCTATTAGATATAGATACTAAAAGTTTGTCCCTTTCATGTGCAAGACCCCACAATGTTATTAGATATGGAAATGTTGATTCAGGCCAGACTTACTCAGAGCAACCTGTAGATGTTCCTTCTGATGTTTTTTCTGGTAATGAATGTGTTGATGATGCCTTACCATATACATCTCTTGAAAAAGTTGAATATAAAACATCCGTAGATAATATATCAGTTCAAAGTTCCAAAAGTGGAGAATTTGCCAATCCTCTTAACATATTTAGGCTGCCATTTGAGGCCAAAAAGTATAAAAACTAACAAAAGCTCTTAGAAGCTGTGAGAATCTTGAAGTATATCAAGAACATTTAAAAACTTATGATAAACTAAGTCCCAAAGTATATGGGGTGTCTAAAGCAAATCACAGTTGTGAACAACTAAATAACACTGACTTTTTTGAAGACAAAGTTTCTTTTGGAAGTTTGCAAGATCTTAGCCATTGGACTGCAACAGGACAGCCCTGTCGAAAGATAGCACAAAGTGAACCTGACGTTAGGATTCACAGAGACACAGAAACTATTGTAAGTCCTATATATTTTTTTATACTACTAAGCTTGTCTAAATGATATTTTAACCAACTTATTTTTGTAGTTATTGTGCATTTTTGGAATGATACTGCTCAATAATTTGGTGAAGGGTAATATGTAGTTGTAAATATTTATTTGGATAAAGCACTAACTCTCTTTACCTATCTACAATATTGATTTTCATCAAGGGTATATTTTGGGTAAGTACTTTTGATTACTTTTGTATACATGCATGTTGATTTTCTAAAAGAGGTGCCTTCAAGTGTAACTATAAAGCACTAATGCTAGACACTTTAAGGACAAATAAAACTTCACTCTTAAAAATTAAATGTATTTATTAGAGAATCAGAGTTACACTCTTATTTGACTATTAGAGCAATATTTTGAAATGAACTTTTTGCATATAATATCTAATAATTATCGTATTTTTAATTAAAAATTGTATTTTCCTTGGCCTTGCCATAGGCACTAAAAGAAAACAGTGTCAAAAATCAAATCCACCAATAATAGACATTAATTGGCCCTAGTAGTAGACATGACTATAAAATGAAAACAGAGCACAGTTTGTGCTTTAAAATTATTAATTAAATAGGTAACAAAATACGATCAAATTAAATAACAAAAAACTAATTGTTAGAAAACAATATTTGCTAATTTTATAGGTACTAAGTTAGTTTTTGGCACGTTAAGGACTTTAAACTTAAACATAATTATCCCATCAAGTTACCCGTCAACATTTAATGGAAAATTAAATTTATATTTAATCCTATCACCTGTAACAATCATTGTTGGCGCATCAAGAACTTCGACAATTTGAGATTCAGATACTATACTAATATCATTTTCATTTTCTTTAAATACAGTTTTGGTTATATCACAGCCTACCATTGCCATAACTTCAATCTCTTTGCCTAATAATTTTTGGACAATGCATACAAACTTGTGAAACTTCTTTTTTCCAGGAAAGTTGATAATCACGTAATCACCCTGTGTGATCCTATTTTTATGGTGATTTTCTTCATCCGTATATGTTTTTTCTTCATTTTCACTCTCACGCTCGTCAGTTAAATCATCTAAGCTATCTCCGGATTCTAGCCATTCTTCTTCAGTACTAGAGTCACTATAGTTATCATCAGTCTTATTGGTTTTCTTTTTCACAGCCTTTTTGCTTTTCTTAATCAATTTCTGGGCATTCTTAAGCTTTTTTGCTTCTTCGTTCTTCTGTTTTTTCTTCTTTCTTTCTTCTAATCTCTTTTTTTTCTCTTCCTCTATTTCTTTCTTTTTTCTGTCCTTGTTTTCATAATATTGTTGCCATTGCGTGGAAGACACAACAGAGGGTATTTTTTCTTTCTTCCTTTTCTTAGAATTTTCTTTAGGTGTTGGCCAAAATAAAGCTCTTTTAAAGGGACTAGGTATAATTTGACCCGTATCATGCGAGAGAATTTGTGAAAATTGTGACGTGGATGGCATTATCAAAGGATTTGCAGTGATAGTTGTACTTTCAGTATTATTTTCGGTATTTTTAACTGGTGTTTTCAAGTTTGCAGTCAGATTGTCCAAAGTAATATTGCCTTCATTTAGATCTGTAAGCAAGCTTTTTTTATGTGCTGGTTTATTTTGTATGCTAAGGTGATCGTTTAGAGTGTTTGATGTTGCATCAGTATTGTCTTCATTTATAAAAATGGGCGCTGTTTCAGAGGCACTGTCTAGTTGTAAATTTGGTCTTGTCAAGTTGTTTAAAGATTTTTCAACATTTTTGTAGAATTTAAATAATTCTATGTCTTCTTTGGGTCCACTCCATACATCACAATTTTTGAACTCAGCAACTTTGTCGTCATCTATATATTTTTCCAAAAACTTTTTTCCCAACTCCAGTTCTTTAATCTTTGCCATTTTCTGTATCTGTGTTAATTCAGTGGATTTGTGGTTTGAAGGCTCTAGTATACTGCACACTTCGTCAGGATTCCAGGGAACTAGCCCGCACTTACGAAAGCCATTTTGAAATATTGTGGGTATTAATGTATCTGTTAAAACTTTGTTTAACAGAGGACAAAAATTTACTTTTCGTAGAATAGGCGAATCAATGTTTTCTAACCGCCAAGAATGCACAGCAGCTTTCCATGATCCCTTAAGGCTTCTAAAAACTGCAACATCCATTGGCTGGAGTAAGTGCGTCGCGTTTGGAAAAAGAGCAATCAAAATAATGCCATTATCATGACAGAATTTGCTTACGTGATAAGACAGATGTGACGTATGTCCATCGATAAAAAGGAGTACTGGTCTTGGAATATTGTGGTCATTTAACCATTTATGAAAAATATTACATATGTATTCGTAAAAGGTCTCTCTAGTCATCCAGCCGCTATCCGAACGTCCAATACCCCATGATGTAGGTACTGACAAACTTAATTCTCGTGGTATCCTTTCATATTTAAAAATTACCATTGGAGGTAGAACATCTCCAGCAGCATTGCCACCTAAAAGTACAGTAAAACATTCTTTTTCATCCGTGTTAATATTTTGGTACACAGATCGCTCTCCTTTTGCTGCTAGTACCTTAGTTCCTTTAGGGTTTAGGAAAAAAGCGGTCTCATCCATGTTGAAAACCCTTTGGGGTGCATTCAAAATATCTGTATGATTATTACTGTTTAAGTAAGTGCTAACTTCTTGAAACCAGTTTTTATTTGAGATGTCGTTACAGATGCTCTGGAGGATGTCAAATTTTGGGGCTGCCTTGTTATGAGGTCAGGGTGACGTTTTAAAAAGCTGCTATACCATCTCTTTCCTGGTCTGCCATTCTTGAAGGGGGTTTCAATCTGAAAATCATCGACTATTTTCTTAACGCTATCTTGTAAATTATCTTTTCCTATAGGAAACCCTTGTTTGACCATAGCTTTTGCCCATGTTACGAGTATTTTTCTATATCTTCGGTCACATAACAGCTTCTTCCCATTTTGCGTCTAATAGGTGTCTTTCCCTTTACTTTGTTCAGTAAAGTTATTCGTGGAACTGCAAATTTCTTCGCCGCAGTGGCTGTTGGAACACCTCGTCTGCATTCTTTTATTGCTGCTTCCATATCGGCTTCGGAATATCGAAACATCTGACCCTTTACTGGCGGCATCGTGCTCGAACATTAATCTAAAATTATTAGACACTAATAGTTGACACATCGTATACCCTAATGGTTGGCACTGTCTTCTATTGGTTAGACTAGTGTAAAACGAGCGAAACTCAGATATAAACTATTTTTTAAGAGACACAAGACTAAATATGCCTTAAAATAAACTAATAAATTCAATTTGATGTAACCCTAGTAGAAGACACACATGTCATCTTTTAGGTTTTAATTGATTTCTGGTACTAATAGTAGACACCACTTAAAGTTGATACAAAAACAGGCCAAAATATCAGAAAAATGGTTCTAATACATCCATAATAATAAACACATGTAATCGAAAGTCACAGTAAGCAATAATCAATAATATTTAAGATAAAATCATACCTGTTAAAAGTCAGTTGCCTTAAGATAAACGTTTAGAATCACTGCGCACGTGTCAATCTACTCAAATTGTTTGTTTTCAACTGACGCCATTTTGAAATTTTCTTTGGGAAGTGTACGCAAGTTTTTGAACACGTATCATAGATGGCACTAGGTGTCTTTTACATCAGTAGTGATGTTATTTAAATGAATAATTTTCTTAAGAGGGAAGGTTTTTTTCGAAAGTGTCATCCTTTAGTTCAATGTCTAGCATTAGTGCTTTTACCTAAATCAACTTTTTGAATAGACCTTCCGATAAATGATTATTTACTCTTTTGTCTTACAACTAAAAAAAACTAGAACATACATGCAAATCTTTAGTTTTTTATTTTATTTTGAGACCTTACACTTTTTAAACATGTACACTAGTCTTTTTATAATATCTAAATACAAAAAAACTAAAATTTATGCAAGTTCTAATTTTTTTGTAGCAAGTCCAAACTAAACCCTTTAACTTTAAATTCACATTTTTTTACAAAAATATTCCTAAGAAACCATAAAATTTTACATTTTGGCAAAATTTATTTATTATATTTATTAAAAGTTTAGTTATTGTCTTTACATTTTTTTTAAAAGTAGTTAAAAAAAATTAATAGCAAGTCATATAAAACTTTTTATTTTCGTGATTATGATGGGTAAAAACGGCTGATATTTACCCGCCTGATCTGAATCTGATCTATAAGTTGTCTATAACATAAATTGAAAAAATATCTTTGAGACACCTTGAGATTTATGTAAAAATGGAACTACCTTCAAAAAGACACATCATTTTGATGCCTGCCAGGTAATCGAGAATATAATACCCAAGTGCCAGTAAACCTATTAAAGATTGGTCGCTGTCTCAGCTGAAATAGCTTAAAAGTTTAAACTTACATAGTATATTGATTAAAGATACATAGTATAGAAATTGGTTTTCCACTTTATAAAAAAATCTTGTAGATAGCTGATAAAGGGGTCAAAAATTAACCACATATTACCAAAGTCGTATTGTAAATAGTAATGTGATAGGGAATTCTGAAAACTAATGTAGCAATTCCACCACACTCTAAAAAAAATTTAAAATAAGTTTTATTTAGGAGTCCTAAATACTTGTTTCTTTTTTGTGATTTGGAAACGCATTAAACTATGCAGGGTGCCATACGACAAATTGCGGCGATCGATTTTTCGAAAAGTAGGCATTTTGAAACTTTTAAAAATTTGCCAACATTATAAGGTTAACAGGGTAATTATGACTAAAATATTTATACATATTTTTTCTGACATTTCTGTTTATACAAGAAAATATTGTCAACTTCCTTATTTTACATAGAACACCCTATATATTATTCATTTTTTAGATTTTGCATAAAACTCTAAGCATATTTTGATGGGTTTTTGACAAAACATCGTAAGCGACTTACATCAAGTTTTTACAGGAAACAATTTTTTCTTCTCATTACATTATTTTTACAACAAAAACTGAGAACTGAAATAAAGCCGTGCACTAATGTATACAGTGTGTCTTTGGAAGTTCTTACCAAATGGGAGACTTTTTAATTATTAACTCTATGAAAAAAGTGTGTCTTTATAAAAAGTCCTGTTTGATGTGAAAATACATATTCACAAAAACACAAAAATAATTGTATGTTGCATATACCGGGTGGCTTAAAAAGACTTGTTTCCAAACTAATATACAGAGTATTTTTTAACTACAGCACGAAACTTTAAACAGTGATTTCCTATGTTATTTTATGAAAAAAGTTTCCATAAATGGAGCTGCTGTTCGACACAGGCCGTTAAAGTTTAAAAAAACGATATTTTATAAATATCGTAAATACCATTGAACGGATTTGGTTGAAATTTAGTACATTTGTTTAATGTAATAAAGCATTTGTAAAGCTCCAACTGGATTGACTTTATTGGCTTCAGCAGCGTCTCAGTGGGCACAACAGCCAATATTATTAAGAGAAAAAGGTATGCCACTGGCTTTTTATGTGGTTTTTATATTTTTTCCATAAAGCAACTAAAAATTCAGCTTTTTAGTTTTTTACATTTTTTGTAACTGTCTTTGTATTTAAGATATTTATAAAATACCTACCTTTTAAAAAATATTTAACGCCCTGTATGTCAGAAACGAAGCAACTCCGGACATATGTTCATGGCATAAAAAAATCACAATTTTAAAATTTCGTACCGTAGTTAGGAAAAATCTGTATCTTAATTTGGATACAATTTTTTTAGGCCACCACATCACATACAAACTGTTTTGTGGAAATGTATTTTCTCATTAAGCAGGACTTTTTATGAGGAGGCATTTTTTTGTAAACGTAATAATTGAAAGGTTTCATATTTGGCAAGAACTTTCGAAGACACACTGTATACAAAAAATCACCAACTTTGTTTTAAAAATCACGCAATGAGAAGAAAACATCGTCGGAAGTCGCTTATGATAATTTTTCCCCATCGATTTTATGTATAGTGTCCTATACCTAACTCTAACCTTTTTGGACTCATTTTAAATGTAAAGTCTTGCAAGCCATTTTTTTTTCTCCCAGGGAGCCGTCTGCATGTCCGGTGGCACTGCAGCCTGAAGGCTTATTGTACCAAACTCCCGTTTTATTGTACCCATTCCAGTACCCTAGTTCCTTGAAGAAGGCGGTATAGGTCTGCTGGGTGCGTACCATATGTTTCCGGGGGCACTCTAATATCCCCGAAGATTGCCTGTCTTTTGTGATCCAGTGCCTCACACTCTGACAGTATGTGGGATACTGTTTCGGTCTCTTGCAAGCCATTACATGACCCTCAATTTCTTTTAAACAAAAGCCTTTAATAAGAGTCGGGGTTAGGTTTCTCCTAGAGGAAGAACATCGTAAGTGGTCCGTATTGATATGTTGACAAATAATTAATTACAGGGTGGTCAAAAAGAGACGTTAAATGTTACATTAACAAAATCTTAAAAGGCAAGTTTTTTTAAATCGTTTTTGTATTTAAAATCCCATTTTATTACTATACCCTACTAAGCATTAAAAATAAGGGTAAGTTTGTAAAAGGATATATACAGTACAACTTTGGTAATCGGTAATTGTCCGGATTACCGAAGTCCACTTTATAATGGAGAACAGGGTAAGATTTTACCAACGATTTAAAGGTTCTTGAAATCATTGGATTTCACCAATATTTATTACAACATTTATCAATTTTAGGCGAAGAACCAATTCTAAAACGGTATTTACCAATCGGTTATGTTGACCTTTAAACAATGTGTTATAAGTCAAATTTGTCTCCAATTATTACCGCGGTTATAATAGGTTGAACGCATAAAATTCATAATTAACTCTATATTTAACAAATCGGCTTAGTACATACATAAAACATAGTGGGACAAATTACACTTGCACACACAATTTTTAACTAATAATAACTTTTTATTTGTTGCACCTATCTTTTTTTTCTATTAAAGAACTAATATGTGCTCCCTCTAGGGTTACCAATTTTGGTCAAAAAGATTTAGACAGGACTAGACTTACAGGATTTTTTCCAAAATACTGTGTTTAACCTGTTGAGAAAACGGATTTATCTACAATTAAGCTAATATTGTTCTCTGTAGACAAACTATGGGAAATCAAATCTGCCAACAATTTCGGGATACAGGTATTATGATTATTCTTGGTATATGAAGCGCCCCATAAAGCATGCATTATTCTTGGTTTTATTAGAGAACTTAAATTTCGTTGGCTTTGAAAACCCAAAAATTAGGGGTAACATTGGTTACTGAGTTGGATGAATTAAAACCCGAGAAAAATCAATGCCTTATGGAGCGCACCAATTACCAAGAATAATCATTATAATTGAAATTTTTGCATTAAATTGTGATTTGTCGTGCGGTTTGGCGGAGTGTCCGAGCTGTAGCGGGTGTCCGATTTGTCAAAGTTCTACTGTGTTACAAAAATGTATAATTTTCAAATAATGACAGTTTATTATTTATCTATTCCAACAATACTTTAAGTACGTCTTTGGGTTTGGTTTCTACTTGGCCATTACGACGAGATGAGGCGTCATGGCCAACTTAGCCGTACTTAGCCGTAACTAACAGCATTTTTAGAATAGATAAATATGAAATTTTCAATATTTCAAAAGCTATATATTTTGGAATAGATGGCTTCTTCAAACCTACCCTTAATTTAATGCTAAATAGGATAAAGTAATAAAAGTGGGATGCTTCCATTAAAAAAAAATGACTTTAAAGCTTTGTGTCAATTTATTTTTTACCCTTTATTTTTGACCAACCAGACGCAGCGAGTTTTGAGATTTTATATGGGGGCCATGTGTCAAAAATTTTTAAAGGACAAAAGAGAAAAGGTCATCACACCTTGAAAATCAGTGTTTGCAACTTTCACACACCTACATATTTTATTCTTACCTATTAAAAAGTTAAAAGGTCCTCACCCAAACATTTTACTTACTCGATTTTTTCTTGCCTAATAGCAGAAAGCTGTAGTTTTAAAAGACAAAAATACAAAAACAAAAAATGTTTATACATTTCACCTCTATGATATTTATGGGAATTAAGGAGGTAATTTTTATAACTTAATTCCGTTTCCTAGTCCAGTCGCGTCTCGAGCAGCAACTGATGGAATAATTTCTAATAAAAAAATGGTACGAAACTGACTGTGTAAATGCGTGTAAACTTTTTGTGCTTTTCTTAGATTAAGCAAATAAAAACACAATCTTTTTTGTCTCTTAATTTTTAATTTATCTAAACAAAATACAATACGACGGCATTCTAACCTATGGAAAAAAGGACTAATTAAAAATTAGGTCTGGTTAATAAATTAATTAAATTAAATAAATTTCTTAAATTAAAATAATAGGAGTTTTGGTAAAAAGTGTTGGACTGAATATAAACCTTATTTAAATAAGTATTTATTATTGTTGTTACATAATTGCTAATAAAAAATAATATCTAATTTTTTAAAAGAAAAGTTGCCGCAATCCTACTTTTATGGTCTAAAAATATGCAATTAAGTAGAAAGAGGCAAACAAAATACCTTTTCCATCCGAAATTTCTGCTCCCTAAGTCAAAAATCGGGGCCGATGTGTATTTTAAAGCGTAGAATAACAGACTCATATTACTGCAATTTTATTAAATACAAAACATTTTGCATCTCATCCCTCTACACTTCACCAGCAAGATGCGGGCTCCTTGCAGTTATGTGTGGCTGGACCTTAATTTAAGATAGTACTTCCTTAACGGGAAGTCCTACTTTATGGCGTTCCAGTGACGGAAAGTGTTATGCACCTGAACTACTCCGTTTTTTCTTTCCCCTTGCCCCTCATGCACCAGCCCCTCTTTTGGTTTTTGTGCTTCAAACGTGTTTTTGTGGTAAGGGATGGATTTTTTATAAAATTTTTTGTTTAAAATGGAATTAGATATTAAAGAGATTATAAAGCCAATAAAGGTTAAAAAAAACGAAATTTTAAAATTTCTTAAAGTTATCTCTCTTTCCTTGTCTAGGAATGCGTCCCAGTGACTAACTTTTTATAGCAGATCAAGACCTTCAAGCCTTGGAGCGTGACGCAACAAAAATTTTCGTCACTGCAAAGCTACTCTGGTATCACTACAAGGTAAATGTTGTCAAGGGTAATCTGTGTATCTAGTGATATGCTGTAATGACCCCACTGTTTGAATAAGCTTTGGAATAAGGACTTGTCAACATTTCAAATACTTGTACTGTATATTTAAATTCAATGGCTGTTTCCCCCGCTTATTCCTTTGGTTAAAACATGTATCCTATGAAAATCAGATAATAAGAATAGTCTTGAAATTATTTCTTTATGAATCATATACGCTTTCCGTAGAATGAATTTGTTTATTTAGTCACAGCGCGCTTATTTTGAATTCCCACACTCCCGCGCGATTTCTCGTAAGCTATAAAACTGCACTCGTGTGACGGTGTTGTCATAGTTATTTTATTTCTTTATCTTATTAGAAACTATTATATCACGCCCCATATCATCAAATTCGGCGGTCAACCAATAATAATTAAAAGAAAGTATTTATCACTTTGTAGGCGTGTTTGGTTCATTTTGGTGTTGACGATAATCCGCATTCAATTATCACCATGTTCTTAAGTCATTCAAAATCAATTATTACCGAAGTTAAAACCGTACAGTATTTGGTAGTTCGCCCAAATTTTAGGTGTATCAAAGTAACCTATTCCCATTGTTGACATAGATTCATTGATATACTTTATATTAGATTTGTATATTATTCTTGTGGTTAGGACGATTTTTTTTACTTTTGCAATCGGTTGGTAACAATTTATTTGTTGTCTAATAATCTCATAGATGACCAACATTAGCAAGGGCGAGTTCTGTATTAAAATGACTGTTATAATTTTAAAAGAGGATTAAAAAAGTTTTAGTTTTTAAGTAATATAAAATTGGTTTATTACATAACATATAGTTAACCTTGCCAAACCTACTACAGGGTGGTTCTTAACAAATTCAAAAAATATTAGGAGGTGATTTTCCACCAGAAAATAAGAAAAAAACTACATTGAACATTTATGCCGTAAACGTCTTAGTTTTTGAACTACGGGTTGTTAAATTTTTATAAAAATATTGTTTTTTTATAATAACTTTTATACCCAGATATTTTTAAAAAATTTGGGAGACGCACTCTTTACACCAAAAGACTTTTTTGGCATACAAGAAAAAAACAAATATTTTACCAGTGTTTTTTTAATCTTTATGACATTTTACGAAGGTTTATGCCTAAATACCAGTGTACCGTAAGTGCCAAGTTACTGGATGCTTAACCCATTATTGTCCTGTTCCGTCAACGATATCCAAGCACTGAAACATGCAGTTTTTGCATTTCACATCACCTTTTAGACAACGCGGTAGTGCCACCACGGACGTTATTTTTAAATAACTACTACCTAGGAATGGCATAATACTACACAGTGGTTTGCCATTACCAACTGTGAGGTGACGAGCAATTAAAAATCCGGTGTCCGATTACGAGATTCGAACCCGGATCGCTGCGGTGAGAGGCTGGCACGTTAGCCCCTGCACCACTGCTCGTCATACGTGTTGTCCATGAGGGGTTTAAGGTAAATATTTTTTGAAAAAATAAATGGTACGCCACTGCATTTTTCTACTAAAAAGTTTTTAAATCCCCATTTAGTTTAGAACAAATTTGATACCTTGACTTTTTTTTGTTTGATGTACGGTTTTCGCTTAAATAAATAAAAACCATTTCTCGGCATGGTATTAAGAGACCAAATTAACTTTAAAGTAAATAAATATTTCAAAAATAATATTGATTCAAAGCAGTGGCGTACTATTTTTTCTTGAAAAAATTCAATACAAATCTTGTTCGAACCCCACTGGTAGAAATAAAAAAAATACAGCAAAAAATGTAATAGAGTGTTTACACTTGCAAGTATCTGGAGTGGTAGGAGAGTTATAATAAAAAAGCATTTTTGTTAAAACTTTAACACCTTGTATTTCGGAAAGAAAGCATTTTCGAGCATAATTTTATTTGAAATTTTTTAATAATTTCTTGCATTCTATACAGCGTTAAAAGGAAAGCACCAACTTAAAAATAACCCTGTATATAACGTATAACTGAAGAGTGGAAATGCTAATTGATATAAGTGCCAAAATAATTTTTTTCTTTTTTGACCATAAATATGCTCTATGTGACAGCCCCAATATTCCACTTTAAAATTACAGTGCCAATTTCACCCTAGGGATTGCTAAAGAAGTCCAAAGTTGAGGCCACCCTTATGTAGAGCATTACGTTTTTTAGTTATTTCTTTGATTTCTGGAGATTTTTAATTTTGGCACTAAGATCAATTAGCACTTCCACTCGACAACTTAGAAACGATATTATTTAAATTTTATTATTTAACCTATATATTCAAATACTTTTATTGCCACGCGCTTGGCAACATTGCGGTCGATCATAGACAGGGCCGACACGACCGACCGCCGACCGCATTGAATGAGGCTGGCGCACTCACAGTCGCGCTCCTTTATTTAAAATTATTGTTAATTGTTATTGAAAGTAACGTTGAATGTTATTTTAATTTAGAATTTAGGGAGTGTTCATGGGCGCCATACAGTAAATAATTTTTATACCGACTAGAAAAAATAAAAGATTTTCGTAAGTTCGGGTAGTGTTTGAAAGTTATGTTGTAGTGCTGATTTCACAACTCTATGGATTATTAGATTACCTAGTTTCTGAAGAAAGTCATGGCAACATGCATGTAAGGGTTATTAATTTATGTTAGAAATTTTTAATTATTTTATGCCCCTTACTGCCCTTACGCCTAATTTGTGTTTCTTATTAGAAATAAATACGTTTGTTTACCGTTAAATTTTTGTAAATAATTAATAAGAGGTATAAAGGTTTTTATTTAACTTTTTTTGGTGTACAGGGTTTTTATTTATATTTTGCCACCCACTTACCTTACAAAAATAACTAAAAAAGATAGAAAAAACTTTTTGTGTAAAAATTTCATAGTTTTTTTATCTATTATTTTTTTCGTATAAAAGAAACAAATGAATATCAAAAAGTAAAGAAAATGAAGAGGTAAGCTGTTTAAATAGAACACCTGTATATTACTTCACCAATAAAAATGCTTTTAAAAGAGCTTTAAAAAAATATATTACATTTGGAAATATGGCCACCTAAATCTAAAAAATAGTAGATATCCTACGTCTCTAAGCTTAGTGCTTAAAGCTTAGACCTGTAGATATAATGGAAAATTATATCCGCTATTATTTAGATTAAAATCGATATAATTAAATATAGTCTAGCGACAGCCCAAAAAAAAGGGTTAGTTATACTAAGGGTTGCCAATGTATTGAATTCAAGACAAGAAATTTTAAGAGTCAAACAAATTAGACAAAGTTGGTAAATAACCTTTAAAGAGATTATATCTTTAATTTTTAAAATGTCCGGTGGTTTTTTATATCTAGGTATATGAAAATCGCCGAAAATTATAATTAATTTATTATTACCGGCGGTGTTTACTTATTTTATCAATAGAAGCCGCCGTCCAAGGGTTTTGCTTATAAAAACTATTGAAAACCTCCAAATAATAGTTAAAGTTAACCTAGCTTTAATAATTATGTGTTTTATTGTTTAATATTATTTTTATTATTGATGAACAAACAAAAATGAAACTGGGAGACACGTTTGACTTAACAAAGATTTTGTCGAAGCTCTTCATAAGTTAAAAAAATATGTATGTACAACTTTTAGGAAATGAAAAGCCAAATATATTTTAGCGGCAAGAAAAAAAACTGATCGTTTCATAGAACTAAAACTAAAGTATTACCAATTAACGAATTAACGTATGCATGTATTGAGGGTGGAACAAACTTTAAAATTCTCAGAAAAAGGAAAAAAATTTACAAGATAAATAATTTATAAATACGGCTTATTTATTTAAGCATATTCTTAAGATTTAAAAATATATTCAAGTTCTTCTAAAGCGAAAGGGTAACGACTATTGACCTGTAAGCGACAGGTTCCTATAGTTCGATTCCGGATAGATATATAACTTTTATTTTCTTTTTAATTTTTTTTATTGGTAATTTTTAAGCATTTTTCTAATTTTTATTTTTTAAGAATTTTAAGTTATATCTAATTGCTGACTTTAATGCTGACGATTACGTCCTGAAAAGTTATTTCTTCGCCTTTCCTGCCTGACAATCATCAATTTTAGGCGAAGAACCAATTCTAAAACGGTATTTACCAATCGTTTATGTTGACGTTTAAACAATGTAATATACGTCAAAGTTGTCACCAGTTATTACCGCCATTATAATTGGTTGAACGCCTAAAATTGCTGAATATTTTTTTAAATGTTTTTTAGTGTTGTAAATATTGGGTCCATGTGACGAAATAGTTTTGTAATGTGTCTTTTTAAATTAGAGGCTCTTGATTAAGTGGCAATCCAGCCACGAAACGTTAGGATAAATACAATAGGGGTTTAATTTTCCTGTACCCATCCCTCTATACTACTACATTTTTTTTCCAAGGGGTGCTATTAACGAAACTACAATATTAAACAATAAGACCACAAAAAAACTAAACGCTTACGGCACGCAAAATAAATAATTATCAAGGTAAGATCTCGGCTTAGATTAACTTTAACTTCAGCGGTTTTTAATAGTTTTTATAAGCAAAACCGCTGGATGGCGGTTTCTATCGATAAAATAAGTAAAAACCGCTGGTAATAACAAATTAATTATAATTTTCCGCGGTTTTCATATACGTAGATATAAAAGACGCCGGACGGCGGTTTTCTTCTTATAATTGAGCAAAACCGCCGGCGGTCGTTTTTAAGAAAAATGGGGTGATGAGAAGATTATCCCCCGGAACAAAAAAATATTCATAATCATCAAAAAAAGCATATAATTGTCATTTTCTGGAGTAATAGCATATTTTCAATAAAATATGGTTATGATCCATATTATCAAGCATTCTCAATACTTTTAAGCGCATGTGGCATGGGGAGGACTAGTCCCGCAGAACAAAAATATACATAATAATTATGTTATTTTGGTAAGATTTTATTTTTAGTCACTTAAGGAACTTCCTCCCGAAAAAATAAGTAAGGTTAACACTAAAAATAATTGTAATGTAAAGGCTTTTCTTTAAACCTACTATTTAATGTTGCATATTCTGCCACTTTTCGAGCATTTTTATGCATATTTTAGGCTTTTTATGTTGCATATGATCTGGTCCCTAATAATAGCAATACTCAGAAAGTAACACTTCCAGTTTGGGTATAGGGTGGTTGACCCAGCGCTATATTTAAATTAAATATCCACGAAGATCAAATGAACCAAAAAAGTATATAACACCTCATTATCATACGCAATTACCTACTTGACGCCAACGGAGATTTATAAATATAGACACTAACAATGTTATACGGCCTTAAAAAAGAATGAATTAAATATTCATCATTGTGAACAATATGATGTATTGTCTTTACACTGGGCGTTGCATCTCGGAGCGGGACACCGGAAATTTTATGAAATTTGAGAAGTGATGAAATCTTGGAGTTACCTTTTACTGTCATGTTATAGTTGGTTATACAAGATGTTTATAACATGGGGTCAAAAGGCAACCTATGGGGATCTTTCTGAATATTCAGTGATGATACTTAAAAATTCGGATTTCCATTGTCTTTATTTTTAATTATTCCCACAACGTTTCGGGCAGTTCTATCTCTGTTCGTTTTCAAGGGTAAACAGTTTATACTACGCCTCGTAGCTGGGATAGCGTACTAAAGTAAAAAAAAGTACAATTACTTTTACTAGCAATGCCAAAATAGCACAAACGTTATAACTAGTAAAATTATAAACTAAAGCAATAGTCCATATTACCATAAAGATACATATCTATTCAGGAATACAACAAAAATTTTGAAATGGACTGTTGGGTTTCTGTTTATTATTATATGAATTCTTACGTACCTATTTCCTGTTTTAAACTAGTTTTATTTTCTGCAAAATCTTATCTGATTGCAAAAATACAATTCTTAGGCAAACAACGAAATGGACGAAAAGATACAAGTGTGTATGTATGGGAAAATTAAACATTAAAAAAAAAACAAATACATGTTTAAAGTAAGGTCAGCAAACAGCTGTTATCAAATAGAGCGGCGAATATTGAAGGTAATTTAAAGAAGTATCAAGAAACGTGATTCCATTTTTTAGCGTAATAGATAAACAGTATGCTACATAAAAATGCTGTTTTTTGTATACAGTGTGTCCCAGGATGATGTTACAAGAGGACAAATAGATAAAAAATTTTGGAATTTTTATACTGCATTTTGGAAAACTGGCCACATGGTCCAAAACTAGGAAATTCATTCAAGGTTTATTCTAATTGGCTACATACTACATATATTATAGTTTAAAAAAACTAAAAAACAATTACAAAGAGTTTGTCACTTCAGAGTAAAAAGCGTAGGGTGCATTTTACTATTTTTTCATAACTTTTTCCTCATAGATATTTGCAAATAGAATAATTATAACATTTAATATATTAAGCACCCCACGCTTTTATTCTGAAGTGACAAACTCTTTGTAATGAAAAATTATTTTCTAATTTTTAGTTCGGTTGCATATAAAAGCGTGTTTTTTTAGTTTTTTATTAAACTATTATTTATTTTTCATTTTTTAGTTCGATATATCAATTAGTTTTTTAAAAATAAATGCTTCAGTTTATTCACTAAAAATTCCTTCGCCATTTTGTCAAGAGTAGTATTAGGATCTGTAAAGGAATTTATTTATCCTGGCGGTCCTAATCAGGATAACGGGATAAGTACTGTTTTTAAATTATTGCATTGTCATCGGTCCTTGATACGTGTGCAAAGTTTCAAAGAAATTGAATCGCTGGAAGTTGGTAAAAATTAGGCTCAAAGATTCCGTTACATAGATAGATATTTACAACCCAAGAAGTGTCTAATTTTATTCGTTTTTGTGATATTTGATTTTTTTGAAAAAATTAAATTGATTTTACTTTAACACTTTTAACACTTTAAACTTTAAAATGTGTAACAAGATTAGAAAAAGTCTGCCATATCATACGTAGGTAATCAAGATCAAATATTGTACAGGGTGATCAGAAAATAATTTCAATTTTTAGAAAATCAAATAGCCATATCTCTCTTATTTTAAATGGAACACCCTGTATTTTTTTACGTCACATGATGACAAATAAAATACTCTTTCAAATGGTGTATAGGTTGCCTATACCTATCTTTTCTGCTTTTTAGTAAAATCTGTTTTTACAAATGTTTAGTTCAAATGTTTATTTAAATTAAAGTTGGCTGTGACATAGCAGCCATTAATATTTTTCTTAAGAAAATAACAACGACCATTTATTGATTACCAGTGTTTTAGTCAGTTTAAAAGAAATTTCAATGATTTTAAATAAAAACCCTTCTTCTACAACAAAAAGATGATATAATACTGGTAGGATGTGAAAAAATGGTTTACTTTAGTCTAGAGTTAATTCTGAAAAATATTCCAGGGGAAACCATCTGATAACCTTAATAGTTGCTTTAAAAAATTTGACACAGTGATTATGGATAATGGAAGAAACGAGTTATAGGTCACAGAATGTCGTCATAACTGACCAGAGGCGTTATTAGGATTGTTTAAAAACACATGTTTTATCATTACCACATACAGCTGAAATAAGTGTTATTGGAAGTAGCATTATAAGCAACTAATGAATTTTTTTCTGTGAATTTTAAAAATAGTTGCAGATAAAACAAAATCTTTTAATTTTGTTTTTTTCCAACAAATTTACATTTTGCAATAACGGCTTAGTAAATAGGCATAGCTATATCACAGCCTACTTACATTTAAATAGACATTTGGAATAAAAATATGTTAAAACGGAATTTACTTAAAAAGTATAAAAGATAGGTATAGGCAACCTATACACCATTTGAAAGAGCGAGCATTTGGTTTGTCATCATGTGGTTTTAAAATAAGAGAGATATTGCAATTTGATTTTCTAAAAATTGAAATTATTTTTTGATCACCCTGTATAATCTATGATCTCGATATGACCTACGTATGATAAGGCCGACTTTTCTTAATCTTGTCACAAATTTTAAAGTTTAAGGAGTTTATATTGTTAAAATAAAATTAATTTAATTGCACCCTGTATTTTGAAAAAAAATCAAATATCACAAAAACGAATAAAATTAGACACTTGGTACTATTAACAAACTTACATTATTTTTTATGTAGAATCTAAAACCGTCATAAAATATAGAGTGTTCCATTTAAAAAAATATAACTTTGATACGTCACACTTTTTTGAGACATCCTGTATAGAGTAAAATAATTTTATACTGTGGCCTTATCCGACCTGTATATGTTTCAGTATTTACTTTTTTAAAAACCCCATGGTTATCCAGCCACAGACCCAGTCGAACATGGCCACCCTGTATATATATATATATATATATATATATATATATATATATATATATATATATATATATATATATATATATATATATATATATCATTACACAGGACCTCGCCATACACAATGGCGTCAAACCAAAAATTTGCGGCGTGATATACGACGGCGTAAATATTTTGACGCTTTGTGTATGGCGAGGGCATACCAGCGGACGCCAAAATAATGGCGGGTTTTAAATATACAGGGTGTCCCAACTCTATTTATACACAAAATAGCTTCGCCCTTGTACAAGATATAAAAATAAACCTAAAATAAAATATGTTTATTTGGTTACACACTTATTACTGACAGTACTAGTTATTATACAAGGTGTCTCAAAAACATAATTTTCGTTGTAAAGTAGGTTTTTAAATGGAACACCCTGTATATTTTAACAAATTTTAATTCTGTATTAAATTCTACATAAAAATTGTATAACGCACTATATGGCAATTATTGCTGGTTTTTAAGATATTTAGAGTATGCTGATATACTTAGTAACGATTAAAAGTGAAGAAAGAAAATAATATTTTGATTCAGAGTGACAAATAATATAATAAAATGTAATTGATTACCTTTCATTGTAAAAACTACTGATAGGAAAGTCAGGTATTTTATTTATTACAGATACATATTTACTTACCTAACTTAAAACCAGCCATAATTTACGTTCTTTAGTGCTGTTAAGTAAATAGGTGTCTAATATAAACTTAATAGCTAACTTACCTATTAGTTGTTTTTACAATGAAAGGTAATTTATTACATGTTATTATATTATTTGTCACTCTGACAGTGACATAATTATTTAAAAATAATTTAAACCAAAATAATATTTTCTCTCTTCACTTTTAATCGTTAATGAGTATATCAGCATACTATTGATATCTCAAAAACCAGTAATATTTGACGTATACTATGTTATACATTTTTGATGTAGAATTTAATACAAAGTTAAAATTTGTTAAAGTATACAGGGTGTTCCATTTAAAAAACCTACTTGACAACCAAAATTGTTTTGGAGACACCTTGTATAATAACTAGTACTGTCAATTAAAAGAGTGTTACCGAATATTTTTTTTATTTTAAGTTTATTTTTGTATCTTGTACAGGAGCAAACCTATTTCGTATATAGAGTTGGGACAACCTGTATACAGTGTGTCCCAGGATAGGTGGTACAAGAGGACAAATGGGCCAAAAATTTGGGAATTTTTAAACGCCTTTTTGGGAAAACTGGTCGCATGGTCCAAAACTGATAAATACAAAATTTTACTTCGATTGGTAATGTACTGGGAAAGTTATAACTAAAAATATGAAAAATGATCAAGAGTAAAGTACTTTTATTGTTAAAAATAGGACAAAATTGTATAAGTAAATTTTTATCAATTTTTACATTATGCCTAATTACAATTACAATTTTGCTCTATTTATAAAAAATAAAATTTCTTAACTTTTTGCCGTTTTTCATTTTTATAATATGTAGTTATAACTTGTCTTGTATTTTGCCGATTTTAGTAAAACTTTTTATTTTTAGTAGTTTTGAACCATGCGACCAGGCTCGACATTCTTCAATCTCGAATAATTAGTATCGTGTTTAACATACAGACAGTGTGTTCCATAGCTGTTACAAGAGGACAAATGAACCAAACGTTTTTAAATTTTAAAACGAAATTTTGGGAAAACTAGTTGTATGCTCTAAAACTAAGAAATACAAAATTTTACTCTTACCACTTTATTATCAAAGAATATAATAGCTACCGCAAGCTATAATGTTCTTTGGTATTTCTATAGTGAGTTATAACTAAAAATATAAAAAATGCGAAGGAATATAGTACTTTTATTTTTTACAATAGAACAAATTTTGTGGTAGATAATTAAGTAAATTTTTATCAAAATTTGAAGTAAAAAATTGTTTTTGTCAATTTGTTACATTACACATTACCACTTAAATAATGGACAGAGGAAGCGAAATTAAAAAAGTAATAATAATAATTTTATATACATATATATTTTCTGTAATTCGCTGCCTTAAGCCAAGTAATTTAAAAAGCGTTAGTGCGTATTATAAAGATTTGACAAAAATATATTTTCCTAAATTTAATTTTTTAGCTTAAAATTATTAATTTTAATATAAAATTTATTTTATAAAATTTATTTTCTACAATATTTACTTTTACAGTATTGTCCTATTTAAAAAAAAGGTACTTTACCCTTGGTCATTTATCATATTTTTAGTTATAGCTTGCCCCGTATATTACCAATTGGAGTAAACTTTTGTATTTATTAGTTTTAAAGTATGCGTCCAGTTTTCCCAAAAGGACGTTAAAAATTTAAACATTTTTGGTCCATATGTCCTCTTGTAACACCTATCTTGGGACACACTGTATAATCTCGCATAAAAACTAAACTTCATAAAGTACCATTTAAAATTTAAAAACATTTGGTCTGTTTGCCCTCTTGTAACACCTATCCTGGTACACTCATTATACAATGAGGATATTAAAAGTCCTTCCCCCTTTATTTTTGAATGGGACAAGATATCAAGATTGGTTAAAATTTGGGTAAAAGGAACTACTTTTTGCTCTAAAAATAATTTCTGACACGTGGCCTAATGCCAAGGGGCACTAGCAACTTTTATTAATGGAAAGGGAGATCATCTAGCACCTCGTGTTAAAGACCTTTTAATTATCTATTATCACTGTTTAATTTTTGAAAATATAACCAGTCGTTCTACAGTTACAAGCGTTTGAAGTTAAGCTCCAATTTGTACATACAGTGCGGTTTTTAAAGTTCTCCCCCTTAACTTTTGAAAGGGTTAAGATATCGAGGTCGGGTAAAATTTGGGTAAGAGAGAGTCACCTAAGCTACTATTTGAAAAAAATTGCGGTCACATGACGTAGTGTTCAGGGAGCACTAGCAACTATTATTTTTCAAATGGAAAGAGGGGCCACGTGACACCTTGTTTTAAAGGCATTTTGATTCTCTACTCAACGCCACTTTGTTTATCGGATTAGCCGTTCCTAACTTACAAGCTATTTCTAATAAAATCATACTGTTTGTACGCTATTTAAGTCAAATTTCCAACGGTTATAAGTCTAGAACGGCTGGCCCGATTTTCAAAAACAAAGTGGCGTTAAGTAGAAAATAAAAGGGCCATTAAAACTAGGTGTTACATGACTTTCCTTTCCATTTGAAAAAAAGCCAGTTCCCCCTTGGCACTAGGCCAACTGACCGAAATTATGTTTATGCCAAAAAGTAGTTTATGTGACACTCTTTTACCTAAATTTTCCCCGATCTCGATATCTTGTCCCATTCAAAAGATAAGGGGGGAGGAATTTTAATATTCTCGCTGTGTATAGAATATTCAAAAAAACACCATAACATATTTAAAATATTCAGTCTACCAAATATCAAGGAAAGTTACGAAACAAAGTCAAAGAATTGATAGTATTCCGTATTCATTTCACCACGCCTTTTAAAAAATCAAGTGGTTCAGTGCAATTTACTTTTAAGAAAACATA
This sequence comes from Listronotus bonariensis, assembly GCA_014170235.1. NCBI lineage: Eukaryota > Metazoa > Arthropoda > Insecta > Coleoptera > Curculionidae > Listronotus > Listronotus bonariensis. The sequence goes on along the minus strand of JACEGR010001597.1, from coordinate 47,567 downwards.
TTATGTACCTACTTAAATTTTATCGTACGTACACCTAAATTTTCCTTTATTTCTTATAATATTAAATAAGTCAATATATGGATAAATTATTAGATTAGATATGTAAAGAACGGGAATCACAGTCAGTTTTTTTTAATTTGTTGTTAATGAGCCCTTGTTTAGTGTACTTGTTTCAAAGTTTTTTTTCTAATCTACCTTAGAAATTATGTTTTACCTTTTTCTCTGTAAAATCAAATATATATACTGTATAAGCATTAGCTAAAGGTATAGGCGCCAGTAAAGCAACAACAAAGGATGTACGTGCGTCATGCAATCCGAAATGTTTACATACCGCTGTCTCTTTTCCTCACATTGCCTATGTGTTATGTTATTTAGCTGATCTGGTATAACTTATTCTAAATACTTCACTTAGCAAAATAAAATAGACTCATAATTTAAGAACTCCATTATATTTTTCATTAAAAGAAAACCTTAAAATGTATAAGCAAAAACTACTTACCAGTAATGTCTGGTATGAATTACCTTGTTGGGGCCACTTTTTGATAAAATTGAATTGCAAAAAAAGGTCTTCACCTTTTTGATAACATTGAAGACTAAAAAACAAAAGGTCTTTTCCATCTAGATAAAATATAAGACCAAAAAAAGCTCTTCCCCTTTTTCATAACATTGCGCGGGGTTTCTAGGCAGTTTCCTACTTTGCCTAATTGATAATCCGGCCCTGATTGACACTCATCATACAAAAAGGCACTTGTTAAACCTGTTAAAGATGCGAAGGACCTAAGGACAATACTAGGCAATACCTAGGGTTGTAAGATGACAGTCTTTTATGTCATTTAACGTCATTTATTATTTGCCTTACCTTTATTGTTAATATAAGAGCTTCAGACAAGGAAATAAACTATTAACAAATACAGATATCAGCTTAAATTGTTTAATACTGAAAAGACAAAATATTTCAACAAAAAACTGAGACCTCTGAACAAAAAGTGTAAAAACTTCTAATAAAAACAATAAACTTTTATTAATAAACAAAACTAAAACCATGATACTAGGGTTAGAATATGTGGAATGGAACTTATAAAGTACTTATAAAAAACCTAATGGATTAGTCTAAGAATCTTTTAAAGATTTGAATTTATATAAGTTAGCATCCCCTCTCTTTTTGTGGTTAGGCGATTTGTAGCTTCCAAATGAATATATCCATATAACCTAAAAGTTCTTTCAGTCGCTGCTGACATAGCTGGTATACCAAATACTGCTTTGCCTTATATCAAAGTGGCCAGTATTGGACTGGGTCACTGGGCAAATGCCCGGTGGGCCAACTGCTTGGGGCCACCTGAGGAGCCACTTACGAAAGTAAAGTGTGAAATAATTCCAAATTACTAAAAGGAATGGGATAAAAAAAAGGTCCGCAAATTACCATGTGCACTAACAATAAAACAAATTAAATATGTAAAACATTTGAAAAGCCCGAAGTTATTGATGTTCTCTTTTTGATATATTCGCGCTTTGTTTATCTAGAGTTTAGAGCTACCAAAATTTATGCATTAAAGCTTTGGAGGCCAAATACATTGGAAAAACTTAAAATATGGGCTTAAATACAGACGTTAACACAGTGGCGATGCTAGAAGGGGGAGAAAGGGTGGCTTGCCCCCCTACAATATGTCTGGCTCCGCCTTTTAGGTTTAATGTAAGTATATTATTTTAAAAAAACATCAACTGCGGTATTAAATTTTTAAGAGAAAATTAATTTTGTGTTTGTTATATAGACGTGAGGATCTTTTTTGGATGTTCAACATTTTCACGATTACATTTTTTTTACAAATCAACTTGGCCCCCTCTAAAAATTCTGGGCCCTCTCGGTGATAGTAAGAAAAATACACACATACAAAATATATATTGGGTGTTTCTTAATAAATGCGAAAAATTTTATGGGATGATTCCTTGTTCAGTATAAAGGGTAGTTTGCTTTATAAACATGGGGTCAATAGTTAACCATTAGGGAGATATGGCGGTACAAAAATAGAAAGAAAAAACGTTTTAATTTTTTTTAAACGAAATGCGCTAGTATAATGGAACTTTACGAAAATCTTGCTATTATAAAAATGCACTTTATGAATATTCTTGCATTTTTAAATAAATGGGAGTGGTGAAAATAGACTACCTCTGTCGTTCATCCTAACCAAATGTAAACAGCGACTTACGCAATGGCCTCGAAAAATATAAATTTGAACAGCCTCATATTTAGAAACTTTTTCAACTTTTGTATTTTTGTCATTAAACTTATTGATCTAAAATAAATAAATTAAATGTAAATCATAATGTGTCAGGAATGAAAAATTTATTTAAAAAAAACTATTTTTTGCTGTTACCTATTAAGGCATTTGGTAAAATGTTTTATTTGATATTACTCGGTAGTTTAAACACAATAGGTACTCATTTTGTTCTTAAGATATTTTTTTATTTTTTTGCGATATCTCCTTAATGTTTGATTTTTATCTACATGTTTATAAGGCAAACATTGTGGCGAGCTTGGTGTAGGGGCTAACGTACCAGCCTCTCACCGCCGAGACCCGGGTTCAAATCTCTGAATCGTACATCGGTATTTTTAATCGCTCGTCAGCTCACAGTTGTCAATGGCAAACCACTGTGTAGTATTCTGCCAATCCTAGGTAGTAGTTATTTAAAAATAACGTCCATGGTGGCACTACCGCGTTGTGAAATGATAAAAACTGCATGTTTCAGTGCTTGGATAACGTTGATGGAACAGGGTAATAGAGGGGTTAAACAACCAATAACCCGGCACTCACGGTACTCTGGTATTTAGGCATAAGCCTTCGTGAGATGTCACAAAGATAAAAAAACTACAGTTTATTTTTAACAAGGAATCACCTCCTAAAATTTTTCGCATTTGTTTTGAATCACCCTGTATCTACAAGTACCTATCGATTTTTAACATTTTAAAAATAAAATGTTTTTCTTCATATAAACGTGATATATCAAATTGGTAAAAATGATTAGTTGATGATTGATGATTTTTTTTTGCTGGTTACATAGGTTTGCAAGAAATACGAACTTTTTAATTGTTATTGAAATATTTTAGATGAAAATTATGCCGACTTAATGATAAAATTATTTTTAATTACACAAGTATAATTTATATTTATTGACTTATTTTGATCTATTGGATATAGGTACCTAAGGGATTATTTAGGCTCTACTTCAGGTTAATAAGTTAATTTCCTTACTGCATACATACTGTCTGCACAATAAGTCTTCATACACTATTTTAAGCACCATTTACTTTTTATTTGTTTTGTGTTATATAATTAGCCAAAAAACCAAATTAAAACAGATATAAGAAAGTTATTATTAAAAGCTTTATCATATTTTTTATTTAATTAGTTAATAGGTACTTATTATACTAAAGAAAAAAATACCAAGTGCTGACTGTATATTTCAATATTAAAATGTAATTTTCAGTCTAACTACCAAATTTTTTTCTACCCGGGGCCATTTTGAACTTTTGCTCGATGGGCCACCTGGTCCCAGGTCTGACACTGAAAGTGGCATTTCAGTCCCTATGCCACAAAACAAAAAACAGACACAGTATTGTATAAAGCATACTAATGCCGCAAAACAACAAAAAGCTAATGGTGAGTTTATAAAAAAATTTAGCATTTATCATTTAACATTTTACATTTAACATTTAAGATTTAGCATTTAGTAATTTAGACACTGTTTATAAAAATTTTAAAAATAGTTATTTGATCATGCGCATTGTATCTATTTCTCTAGGATCCTTTTTGAGTTTAGGCCAAACAAGTTGAAGAAGTTTATTGTACATATCAAGAGACATCCTCTTGTACTTAAAAAATTGTTCATGGTCATTTTTCTTTAATTATTCCACAAAAAAATGATACTGGAAAAGTCTTTTGATGTTTATTTAAGTTAATCTTTAGCTTTATCTTTCAAAAAGTGGCTGAAGGGGCAGATTTATCACGTAGATTTGATGTTTACTAAATAGTGCCGATCAAAACAATAATAAAACCAAAATTATCAAATTATGACAGTACAGAAAACACTCTGACATGCGCAGTCGAATTTTCATTTAGCATTTAATTTAAGAAGATAAAAGTTGGTCAACTCTTAAATGATAAATGTTAAATCCTAAATGTTAAATGTGTTTTATGAACGTCTACATGAATCACCATAAGCCGAACTTTTGTTAAATTCTAAATGCTAAATGTTAAATGTTAAATTAAATGCTAAATTTTTTTATAAACCCACCATAACTATACTCACTCAGATTTAAGCATGTATCTGCTTGACTGGCGTCTAAATTTAGGTCAGCCAAAATTTTTGTGACTGTCATATTTTTTAAATGACAGTTGTATCATAAAAATAAATGGCATTACAGTCATTTTCATTTTTATAACAATGTGACCTTGTCAAAAAGTTTGCTCACGACCCTAGCAATACCTATATTGTTTAAGTTAAGACCTACGAGAAATAATAAAAACTGGTACAGAGAAAGAATACTTTTTGCCAAGTAAATTATGTAATGTAAAATGTAAATATATTTTAGTGCGCTTTAGCATGTTATATCTAATTAAAATATCTGATTTATTTACAGTCAAATATGAACTACTTGAGTGGTACAGAGTATTCCATTAAGGAGGAAAATAACTTATTTTCTTACTTTTCTCGTATCTTTTAAGAAATTTAAGTTAGCCAATCAATATATTTTAGCCCGGAGAATTGGAAAACTGTAATAAAAAAATGCATGAAAAACCAAAGACTAACGCCATAAATCAATGGTTTTTTCAATCAGTGTACCAGATACTATAATAAAGGTAATGCATCTGATACTTCAAAGTCGTTAAAAGTTTTACCTTTTAGTATATTTCATTCGTTTTTCATGTTGAATTATTCTTTAATTAAAAAAGAGTTAGTAACGTTATATTACATCCAAGAAAATGCCAGTGAGGCAAAAAGAAGATAGTGAAAAATCTACTATTAGGTAATAAAAATTTCAATGACATAAAAGTATCAGGTGATCATTACCTGTTTGTACTGATATACTGCTTAAGCAAGCAGTTTTGGTACATCGGCGAGTAATAGAATAACAAAACAAGCAGTATTAGCCACGCATGGTTACATGCCGGGATTTAGTTAGATTGTCTCTTTTCCCTACATTGCCTATGCGTTATGTTATTTAGCTCAATCGGTTTGTACTTATTTAATTAAATAATATAGGTCGAAAATGTGACTGTTTAAGCTTTCAGTAACTTAAAAACAGTTAAAGATAGACTTACAGTAACTTGATTAAAAAATACTTAAAATTGACCCTAGAATCGAAAAATGTTATAATTAATAGGGTGTTTCATTTAAAAAACGCAACATTTATGGCGTAATTCTTTTGTTTTTATACATTTCTTCTGTAGCTGCAATTTTTAAATTCTTAGAGCTAAATTATATTGATTGGCTATAAAAAATACGGGGAAAGTTAGAAAATATGCCTTTTCTCCTTTTAAAGGGAATAAATACCGTGTACAATGTACATGCCAGAGGAACAAGTATTGCTCGCACTATTTCTTTTTTGTAGCCATTTAAAATGTTTATTTTTTTATATAAATCTAAGATATGTTTAAAAAAGTTTGAAAGGCAATTAAGAAAATAGAAAAAACCACCAAGGCCCAGTTGTACAAGGCAGTTTTAAACTCAGTTCTACTGAACTGAGGTCAGCCCTTTAAACTTTCAGTAAAATCTCAATTTCTTTCAATTCTTTAATACTGACAGCAATATTAAGATTTTACAGAAAGTTCAAAGGCCTGACCTTAGTCTCGGTAGAACTGAGTTCAGACCTATCTTGTACAACTGGGCATAAATTCTACACTAAAAATATACTGATACAGAGCGTCTCATATTATCCGACAAACTTTAAGTCCTAAATCGTACACTAAAGATATGAAAAACTTCATATAAAATATGTCCTAAACGTCTTAGTATATATATATATATATATATATATATATATATATATATATATATATATATATATATATATATATATATATATATATATATATATTGTTTTTATAATACCTTTTATGTTAATTAAAATATTTTTAAAAATTTGAGGGACGCGCTCTATTTACCAAAACACATTTTTGGCATACAAGGAAAAAAATTATTACCAGTGTCGTTCATGAGGGGTTTAGGGTAAATATTTTTAAATAAAAAATGATCCGCTACTGCATTTTTCTAAAATAAAAATAATTTTTAAAATTGCCATTAAGTTCGGAAAGATCTCTTGACTGTTTTTAATTGATGCACGGCTTTCGCGTAAATAAATAAAAACAATTACTCGGCACGGTCATTTTGTATGGATAATATAAAATTTTACAATGAAAAATTACCTTCGATATTTTATTTTTAATTAAATAGGGATTTGACCATGCCGAGAAAGGGTTTTTATTTATTTACGCGAAAACCGTGCTTCAAATAAAAAAGTTGAGAGATCAAATTTGTTCCAAACTTAATGGGAATTAAAAAAATATTTTTATTTAAAAAATGCAGTAGCGTACCATTTTTTTATTAAATCCCAAAAATGTGTCTTGGTGAATGGAAGGCGTCTCCCAATTTTTTTAAAATTTGGTATAAAAAATATTATAAAAACATAATTTTTTAAAATTTTTAACACCTTGTAGTTTTAAAACTAAGACGTTAAGGACAAATTTTTATATAAGGTTTTTTTATATTTTTTAGTGCAGAATTAGCCCTTAAAGTTTGGACGTCACTGTTGTATGTATTTCTAAAGATTTACCTACATCATAACCATATTGCTTCCAAACTTTCTAATAATTGATTCTTATTTGTTGCTATGTTTGCTAAGCATTTATTGGTACACCCTCGTATTTTAAAATAGTGAGTAAAGTTAATTGAAATTAACCCCTTTATATAACGAATCTCATGTTTATATCCACCTGTTATAGGGCCAACCTGCTTCCTTTAACGATACGCACCTGACGGTGTTTTTCAACCGTTTTTAGAAATGCTAAAAGTCAACTGCATTCCGTTACTGTAACATGGTGCACACGGGTACTACTGTTTATTTTTTTTTGTTTATAAAGTTATGGTAATAATTGTGCGGTATTTACACATTTAGTATTGCTATAGGTTGTATTCTAAAACGTGCGTAATAGTGTATGTTAGTAAGCTTAGTTTTTTGTTGGAAATATGATTGGTCCACTTCCAATTTTGTTTAGGTAAGAGGCACTTACCTAAAGTGTTTTGGTATATTTACGTATTTTTGTGACAATATTGTTTCCTGCCATTTATCTGGTCATTTCCTTTTCACCTGAACAGTTAATAGGGTTGCGTAATAGTGGTTGTTTTGATTTTTAACTTTGAAGATGGATATCTCGAGAACGAAACGTTTCCTAAATTAATCCTTCTGAATCGAAAAAATGCCTTGTACCAAGTTTCGTCAAAATCGGAGTTGCCGTAACTTTCCAGACAATTACTCTTTAGTCACTTGTTTGCGCTGTATTATATCATGTTTGTTATGTTATTGAATTGAGTGAATGAGTTGAGTTGAATGAGTAGTTATTTCATATTAACAGAGCATTCAGCATGTATGTATAGAATTATTGTTATATAGTATGTCTTAAATTATAATGGGAAAAACCTAAATTTGTTTTGCCCAAACACTGTCATAATTGGTATAGGTCTTAGACTATTCACACTGTAAAGGATAAAAGGTCATTGGTATAGGTATTTGTGTCGTGAGAATCTTATTTAGTTTTTGATCATTATACTAAATAAATTGTTTAGTGTTAGAATTTAAAATATCCCATAAAATTTGTAAATTTAAATATGTTATAAATATTCAAGGACATTTCTTAATGATAATAACTCTAAACCCCTTGAGTAGGTTTTAAAAAATAAAAAAAAATAACGCTTATTATAGAAAAGTTATGTTTTTGTTACATAATAAATAACCCCCATGTGCGAGGCAAAAATTTCAATCTAAGCTTACTGGTAAAAATTTGCTTTCTTGGGTTATTATTGCGCTACAGCGTTTTTCTTAATTTTTCTAGGTTTTTTTTTATTATTTATACCTTTTTTTTATTTACAGAAATGTTTAATTATGGAGACCTATACATAAAATCCATGCATATCCATTCTAAGATTAAACATTTTTGATATATTTATTTTTCTAATTTTAAAGGAGAACCGTGTATTTTTTTAATTTTAAAACTGTCAAAAAACTCACTTTTTCAAAAATGCATCACACTTTGTATTTTCTTCAAGCCCTTTCTGAGATATTGCATATTTTTCATTTATTATTGTTACTAAGTAGAAAATTGACTGCAGTGGCAAAAAACAATTTATATTATCAATTTAATTACGCAAATAAGGGTAAAGAGTAATCTTGTTTTAAAAGTAAGCATATTTATTTTGGTAATGTTTTACCTTCGGAACTGAAATTAAAGCAATTATTTTTATTTATACAGGTAAGTTAAAGGTACACCTAAAAACAAACGTAAGCCTAATTTAACCCAAGATGTCTGCGTTTTTCTTTCTTACCTGCATACATAAAAATATTTTTTCGCTAAAATTTTATATTAACGTATTGATAAAAACTTTATCAAAAGTTCGATCGAAAGCGTTCTAATTTTTTTAAAATATATTTCAGTCTATTTTATTTGTTATTTAAATTATTTGTAATTGTTTTATTTCTATTTTTTTTTCATCCAAGATAAAGATAAAAATAAAAGGAGCGTTTAGACTTAAGCAGCACTAATATGGGAATGATTAGTACGGCTCCTTTTGGTTAAAAGAAACATAAATTAGATATTTCGGTAGCCTACACCCACTTAGGTGTAAAAGTAGATTTGAAAAAATAAGTTACAGATGTTAACCAAAGTTAGATGCGGTTATTCTTCCTGTTTTTTAATATTATTCTAAATTAATAAACAAATAAATTTATTATTTTCGAATAGTTGCGTCATGTCAATTTAGAAAAAATAACCTCTGTTAAAATAATTATGAAGCACCCTTTTAATAGCCCATTTATTTCACCTGCGTCAGTTCGGTTTTATTGTTTCTTTCTAAGGTAAATTTTCAATTAAATTAAACATACTGACGTTCAGTGCTCATTAAATTTTAATAATAGATAGCAATAATATTATTTGGTTTGAATTTTTATTAAGCTTTTTATTGATTTATACGCTGATAATGGTTTATGAAACATTAGTTGTCTAAAAGCCTACATACAGGATGTGCACTCGATTTCCCCCTTATTTTTATGACATACAGTGTGTCTAATTAAGTTCGCACCATATCAAAAACTTTTTTATTATAAAGTTTACGAAAAATAGTTATTATTTAGGTATATAAAGTTCTGCATGGTCTAAATCCTAAAATGCAATCATTCACCTAATTTGTGTTTGTTTATATCGGGCATTATTTTTCTTAATGTGGAATAAATAAGGTGCTCATGGTAATCATTAAAAAAATAATTATTGTCGAGGGATCGTTATTGATTGACTTTTCAACACATATTTCAAAGATTACATTTTAAAATCTACTAACTTAGCTCCAAATTTCTTTAAGGCTGTCATTTATTGTAACAGGTAAAATCTACGTAATTAGGAATATACAATCATGTTGAACCCTATTTTCCCTGGTTACGTCAACGATGTCTAGGCACCGAAACATGCACATATTGCATTTGACGAGACTTTTTAGACAACGCGGTAGTGACATCATAGAAATAATTATATGTATAATACTGTAGGTACTACCTTTAAACAACCTCCATTACCATTATTATTTCATTCAGACGGAACTACAGTTAGGATGAGATTTTCAAAGACGGCCTTAGATTGTTTTCAAAGATTTTTACCATATCTTCGTGATTTTGTAGTGACATTTCATTGGCACAAAAACAAAATGCCTTAATTTCCCATTTAAGGCAAATTTGTTATTTTAAATGAAACACCCTGTATGTTTTTCTATATTTTTAAAATTTAATATTTTTCCATAAAAAAATGTAACATAAGATATGATTATTTCCAAAATTATCGAATTCATTGACCCCCAAAAATTGTCTGCACGGTAATCAGAAGTATTATTTGACAATGTAAAGCTAAATACAAGGTTACAAAAAAAATACGACAACAAAGCTATACATTATTCCCAAAATAATAATTGCAATACGGCTAGATAACTGTTTTAAAACTTTTGTAAATATTTTAGCACTTTTTACCTAAAGGTAATTTTAAGTTTTGCCTTCTCAAAGGCAATTTTTTGATACAGGGTGTCCCACAAAGAACTGCAGCAATCGATTTCTCGAAAAGTAGGTAGGTTTGTTAAACCTATACCTAAGTCCCACCGTTTTTGACTTTAAATTAAAATTTTATGTCAAAAATGGCGTTTGCAAACCATTACTAACCATCAATATTTTCTAAACAAAAGCCTTTATTAGATATTGGGGGCTAGATTCCTTGAAGACAAAGACCTTCTTTAGTTGACTGTATTAATATTTTAACAATTAGTCAATATAGGACGGTCAAAAATAATCGTTTAAACTTATATCGACAAAAAGCTTAAAAGTAATTTTTTTCGAATGGAAACATTTATTTTTTATTACCTTATCCTATTAAGCATTAAACATAAGAGTAAGTTTGTATAAAAATGTGTAGATCAAAAATTTATAGTTTTTGAAATATTAGCAATTCAATATTTATCTATTCTAACAATGCTCTTAAGTACAAGTAAGTATGGAGTAGTTGGCCATAAACCTGCATCTCACCTTCACGGCCAACTGGAAGTCAAATTAAAAGTCGTGCTTAACAGCATTATTTATTTTGAAAAAACTATAATTTTTTAAATATATTTGATAAGGTATTAAAAGATAAGGGTTTTCATTTAAGAAAATTGACTTTTAATGTTTTTGTCGATATAATTTTAAACGGTTATTTTTGACCACCCTGTATTTATTAATTGTTAAAATAATAATACAGTCTACTTAAAAAGGGTTAAACTGAATCTAACCGCAATTCCTATTAAATGCTTTTGTAATAAAAGAACTAATATTTATGTAATTGCTTGCAAACGTCATTTTTGACATAAAATTTAAAACGGGTGAAAAACTATGGGACTTAGGTATATGACATTATACATAAAATATGTTGAGAATTTAATGCAAAATCTAAAAAGTAATTAATATATAGTGTGTTCTATTTAAAATAAGGAAGTTGACATTAACTTCCGGTATAACCGGAAGTGCTTGACTGTCGAAATATTATATTCCCCCAATGATTTTATAATGTGTACAAATTTTCCAAAGCCTACTTTTCAAAAAGTCGATTGCTGCAGTTTCTTGTGGGGTATTATGTCACCAGCAATTAAAACTTCAACATATCTAACTATTTGATTGCTTTTTTAAATTAATATGTATAATGCATAATTTGAGGCGTTGAGAACCAGAGCGGACCATTCCACAGATAAAAAAATAATTATCAATAGCACAAACCTTATACTATATGAGCAAGCAGTTTTGGTATATCGGCGAGTAATAGAATAACAAATTAAGCACTATTAGTCACGCATATTACATTAGTTAGATTGTCTCTTTTTCTCACATTGCCTATATGTGTTTTGTTATTTAGCTCAACCATTATTAGTCCACTTTGGCCCTGATAAATAAGTTTTGTATTATAAAAATACTTATAATAATAAATATGATTTTCGGGTGGTTCGCTCTAATTCCCAACGCCTTATTTATATTCTGACTTCCAAACGAAAACAATTTAAATTTAAAAATATTTTTTTTACCTAGGTTTTGACCAGATACTGTTTTTATTGGTCGAAACCTTATTTTTGTAATCATGTTATAATCAGTAGTGCTAACCACACTGCTCAGAATTTTCCAATACTGACTTTCTAATAATATTAACTGGGTGCATGTTGGTGGTATTATGTAGAAATGGGCACCAGGGTACAAGCGTGGTGGTGGCTCTTCGACCAGCTGCTGTAACTCCTTTCAAGCGCTTCCATACCCTCGGTTCTTCACGAAGACGTATTGCTTCAAGATTTCTTTCGAAAAGACCACTTTCGACCTTCGACTTATGTCACGACCACGATGTGGACATCAAAAACCTGAAGGTATTTTATTAATATTTTATAACCTATTCATGTATAAATAACAGTTTACGCCACTTAATACGTAATTCTTAAACATTTTCATATGCTTATCTTCCACTGGGTTTAACCTATTTTTCTAATTGCTAAATTTTATCTTTTTAACTTTTCTAAGGCTAAAGCTCTGTTAATTGAGAGCATGTACAGTTCGACGCATATAATTTTTAAGTAATTTAACATTGGGCGTATTTAGGCGGTCTTAGCCGCTTTGCCGCAAGCTATATTGCTTATCACAAGTGTCAAAACGTCAAATTAAACCAATAGAGTTACTTTATTTTAACAATTTTGACAGTCGTAATAAAGTGGCAAAGTGCTAAAACCGCCTGAATTTTCTTATTTTCTTTTTAAAATCGAAATTCGCTAATATCGTTAAAATTGGTTAAATTGTCGATATCTTTTATATTGATGTGGCAGATTCATGTATTAAAAAAATCCGTGTTGGTACCCGGCACAATGAGACGGTTTAGGTCCTTGTCCCAACATTTTATTGAATGGTTCCGGAAATGCATCACCGTTTTTAAATAAAAATGTTTTTAATTATTTGCGACTACTAATTTTTTTTATGTATTTGTTTTTTTTTATTTTTTTGTAAAATTTAATGCCCATTAAGGATTAATGTATATACAGCTGATAAAAAACAGTTCTGTTTTTAGGTGTAGTGGGTATAGTCCCAGAGCTAGTAAACCCTTCGAGTAACGTTAGACCTGTAAGGCTGGAAATTTGTATAATAATGAGTCATAGCGTGCTTAGTACGAAAATCATCACCTGGCAGGCATCAGCCGTGCACATCATCACCCTGTATATTTTTGAAAGTTTAAAAAAATATGAAAAACAAAAAACTTGGAGCTGTAAGCTTGAATTTTTTTAGTTGATTCATAGTAAAGTTTGAAAAAAATTGACAGGCGTTTTCGATGAGCACCAGGCGAACTGAAAGGTGTGGCTAAGTTGGATGGCCATATTTCTAAAAGTAATGAACGTAGATGTACCTAAATGTGGTATTTTCTTAAAGCTCTTTTTAAGATCTTTTTAATGGTAATATAATATACAGGGTGCCTCATTAAAATAAAACAACTTTTTTCCACCCTGTATATTATCACCAGTATCACCGTTAAAAAGATCTTTAAAAGAACTCTAAGAAAACACCACATTAGGTACATCTAACTTTATTAGTTTTGGAAATATGGCCATCCAAATCAGCCACACCTTTCAGTTCGCCTGGCAGGTATTCGCGCTCATGAAAAAGCCTGTCAATTTTTTTCAAATCTTACTATGAATGAGCTAAATCCTGGATAATTTTAGGCTTACAGCTTAAAGTTTTTTGTTTTTATTATTTTTTAAACTTACACTCAAAAATATAAAGGGTGATGATGTGCACGGCTGATGGCTGCCAGGTGATGATTTTCGTACTAAGCACGCTATGACTCATCACTATACAAATTTCCAGCCTTACAGGTCTAAAGTTACTCGAAGGGTTCACTAGCTCTCCTACTAGTACATTTGTTTTTTTTTTTGAAAACTAAGTTGACTGTCAGAAGAACAGACAATCTAAGTAAAAATGAAACTTCTAAATTTAAACGATAGGATCACTTGCCTACGAAGGCGGGGGTGTGGGGGCGGGCCGCCCTGGGCCTCCGGTAGGAAGGGGCGCGGGCGTCCGACAATGACTCGAGTAAGGCTTACTAGTTTGGCAACATTGTCAATTGAACGTGAGGTGGCGAAAAATGTTAATTTCAATTAAATAATTAAATTATTTGCTATACTTTTTTCTTTTTATCTAAATTTTAGGTTTAAAAATGTCTTGTAGAAAATGTCAAAACTATTACTTTTTAAAATACATTTTTACCTGCTCCAAGTTGTTTCTTAGTAGGATTTGTTCAAAGTGGCCTCCGAAAGCATACCGCCCCGGACCTTGATAGCTACTGGATATTTTAATGCGCCTCTTGACAAAAAAATTGATTTAATTTTATTGTCAAATTTTTATTTCCAAAAAACTTTTGATTGTGGGTGTTAAGTTTAATAAAGGAAAATTATTCGCACCTATAGATATACACGTCGTGCCACTTCAAAACGTTCAATGCGCAATGCAGAATTTGTGTCAATACGTGGAAAGAAGACTGTCTAAAGCTAAAGCAACAACAAAGCGGGCAGGATGCGTCATTCTATCCGGCTAGTGTTCAGCAAGCTGAAAGTCAATGTGGACGTGTCGAGTTAGCACGAAGTGTATAGCTACGAGACGGATAACATTTAGGCGCCGGCTACCATAAGACTCCGCGCCGCGAGCGACGAGTTTAAGAGCACTATGCTAACATAAAGATCTGCTGCCTTTGATCTTTATGTTAGCATACCCTTTCTTAAGGGCATAACGCTCTCACACTTGCCGCAAAACGCTTGGTATCGTAGCCGCAACCTAACAGCACAAAATTAAATTAATGCTTCCTTAATTTAGATTTTGAACCAATTAAAAACAGGAAACAATTAAACTGCTTATGGAAATAATCTTAACCTTAAGACAAGATCAAAAACAATAACCTACCCTTGGATTATTTTCTGTATTCTAAATAACTTCTACATGAAAAATTTTGCTCTGAATTATAATGATTTTCAATTCTCCTCAGGATACATTGACCACTCTGTATACTGTATAATTCTAAGGATGCTGCCAAGTGAAACGAATTTATCATGTTTCTTTATTTTAGACACGCTATTCAATAAATTAATATATTGTAAATTTAATTATAATTTTTTTAATAAATTAAAAAATGAAATGATGACCTCTTTGTATTCGCGCTTCTGTGGTTTAATGTTACATTTTGAATTCCTAAAACTGATTATTCATTTAGTTAATTTAGTACATTAACTTTTGTTCATGAACATTTTTCCGTAGGCATTGTAATTTCTTGCTAGTCGTCAATAATCTGGGATTTACATTTTTAGGTTAAAAATAAAATTATTTAGTTTAACTTAGAAGGTGATTAGGTGTTGTGTGTTATATTCGGCCAAAAATATAAATTGCGTTAATAAGACCAACACGGTTGTAATTAAAATTGTGACACAACATTTGTATAGGAACCTAATTTTATTTGTGTTCAAAGTGCCACGTTATGTGTAAAATTATTTGTAATAATAGAGACTTTCCAAGTGGGTATGTAATTACCTACTTGATTATACTACGCTGTAGAAATAGAGAAACAAATATTACTTCAATATTTTATGTAAGTAACCTAAAATTGTGTGGTTAATTCTCTTACGGGTCATAAAGGATAAATAAAAGTCGTTTTTTTATAAACTGCTAAATGGTATTTTGCCATATTAACATAGAAAATAGCTGACTTGCAAACAAGGTAAATTATTTCCTGTGAAGATAAATAATTTTTGCAGACTGAGAAGTTTTCGTGAGAATATCTTGCCTTAGTTCCGTTAGTTGTTTTTGTAGTTAGATTGTAGTGAGTACTTTATACTCTTAAGTACTTATTATGTTCTAGCTAAAGAGGACTAACAGCTTGCTATCGTTAGTCGCTTTTTAGAAAAAAAACATACTAACAAATTGCTATTTTTCTTTTGCAAATCATGTACATACATAATGTGTACGTATGTAATTATAAATAACTTCACTCCTAGACAAAAAAACTACTTCTGGTTTTTTTTCCAATTTCAAATATCCTTTGGTTCAGTTGTCCCTTTCATCAAGATTATTAATGAGTATTGGCAAAAGTTTTTTAGGATTTGCTGTCATGCAGAAGAGTCCAATGCTGCATTTTAGCCTAAAATTTTAAACACCCCGTTTTTCCTTAACTTTTTTTTATTTATATCTGGATCTTTATTCTAAAAGGAATTATAAATTTTCAAAGAAGATATTGAATTTTCTGACCGATATACAAATAAAAGTTTATATTTTCCATATGTAATTTCATCCCTAAATCGTTCATAGAATTGTAAACCTTATTTTTTTCATTCTCAAACATCAAAGAAATTAAGGTTTATTTTCCATTGTATCGAAGTCCTTAATTATTTCACAGTTTCTTTAAGAATCTTATTTTTTACTTACTTCAATAAATACAGACATACTGCTTGGGTTAGGATAAAGAGATTATTTAACATTTCTGAACCCCATAATTTTAACAGATTTCACTCAACTAGATTAGGGATATCGATTAATTAGGGCACATAACAAAAATTCGTTTAAACTAGATTACGCCACTAACCTCGATCAATAAAACCGGTGCATTCGGGCCTTATGTATGTTTCTTTTATTGATAATAGAGATACACACTGAGTGTTCGAACTGTATGTGCCCTGGTCTGAACATACTTTATTATAGCAGTGCATATTAAGGTGAGCCTAGTCTTACATGGCCACTTCTTGTTTTCATTACCATAAACAAAATTTGAATGTAATGTGAATAGGTGTTATTTTCAGGACGGAAAAAAGTGATGCTAATTTTAAACTAATTATTTATTATAAACAAGTTATAAATTATTCCACCCATAAAGATCTAAAATGACGAAGTTAACAAAAAGGTAATATCGTTTTTGAAAGTTTCACTAAATCTTTTTTTTATGTTTTTATTTAGTTATATAAGGTAATTTTAAAGTTTAGGACTAACCAGCACTGAAAAAGTAAAATCAATTCACCAAAAATTGTTTATAAAAATTTTTCTAATAAAGCCGTTAATGAAATAATTAAAATTAAAAAAAAATTAAAACTTCATATTTTCGACCACTGCCATACAAAAGCATGCAATTTTTGTTTACTATTGTTATTGGGTATGCCTATTATCCTATAAAAAATATTTGTAATTGTTCGGTTACCTGTGCGTTTTTTTATTTATACAGTGGTAAATAATTCGTATAACACTGCCTGATAGTTTTGAGATTATTGTTTAATCTGAGTAAATTTCAAAATTATGTTAAGAGAATTACCATCTGCAAAGACAAAGGGGACAATCCAAAATTATTTTGAAAACCTAATCAGAACTAACCATTTCTCCTCTTTATGTTGTATTTTTTTTAAAATAAAGATTTTATTTAGAAATCAATTACCGAAATATAGTTGCTGCTATTGATATTTTATTTATTTACATTAAAAAAAAGCGTCTATGTGTTTTATTTTTTGTTATATAAATAATTAACCTAAAACTTTATAAATATACTAAAAAAATATTAAAAATGTAGGCAATTTCATGTATTTTTACGGAAAAGTTACTACTAATACAATTAAAAAATATATTATTAGGCAAAAATTAATATCAGCCGATTTTATATTTTACCCATATTTTACCGGATAAATATATCTACATACAGAGTTATTTTTAAGTTGATATATTCCTCTTAGCACAGTATAGAATGCAAGAAAATAAGAACATTTTTTAAATAAAATTATGTGCGAAAATGCTTTGTTTCCGAAATACAAGGTGTTAAAAGTTTTAAGAAAAAAATGCCTTTTTTATCATAACTTTCCTACCACTCCAGACATGTCCACAAAATTTGGTACACTTCTTTAACCATTACATTACATTTTTTGTTGTTAACGTTTTTTTAGCGTTTTACCAGTGGCGTTCGACAAGATTTGTATTGATTTTTTTAAGAAAAAAATAGTACGCCACTGGTTTAAAAAAGTTTAACACTCTGTATCTTGGAAACGAAGCTTTTTCGGACATAATTTTATAAAACATGTTCTTATGTTCTTGCGTTTTATACTGTGTTAAGAGAAATATATCAACTTAAAAATAACCCTGTATACAGGGTGTTTCCTAACTACGGAACAAAACTTAAGGGGTGATTTCTTGTCTCTTTTTATGCCAAAATATATATATATATATATATATATATATATATATATATATATATATATATATATATATATATATAAAACAACATATGTTTGGACTCGCCTTATTTCTGAGATTCGGGGCGGTAACGTTTTTTAAAAAAGTCGGTATTTTTAAATCTCTTAAAAACCTTTAAACCGATTTGGATAAAATTCCGTACACTTATTTAATGTAGTAAGGCACTTGTAAAGCTCTACCCAGATTAGGACAATAGGGCTCAGTAACGTCTTACTGACCACTACAGCAAATATCATTAAGAAAAAAAATACGCCACTGACTTTTATGAAGTTTTTATACATTTTCCAGATTAAGCAATAAAAGATGCAACTTTTTAGTCTCTTGTATTTTCTTTGTATTTTGCTTCGTTTTCGAGAAAAAAATTAAAGCTACTATATTTTAAAAGGTAGCCCCCAAACAGCATAAAATAAAATCCAAAATTAAAAAATAAACAATTTCGACTTCGTGAAATACACTACTGTCTATTTATTTTAAGGCAAATAATTGTTTTTTTTCTTTTATATTATCATGTTTTCTATGGATAAAGTAGTAAAAGAAATTAAACTAGCTTTAATATTTTTCCTCGAAAACAAAGGTAGGTACGAAGAAAATACAAGAGACTAAAAAGTCGAATTGTTAATGGCTTAATCAGAAAAACATTACAACTTCATAAAAAGTCAGTGGCAATTTTTTTAAATAATATTGGCTGTGGTGTCCACTGAGAGGCCACTGGACCCAATAATCCTAGCCTAGGCAAAGCTTTTAAAGCGCCCTATTACATTAACTATGTTTCCCAAATTTTATCCAAATCGGTTTAAGGGTTCCTAGGATATTTAAAAGATACCGACTCCGGACATATGTTTATAGAAACACCCTGTATATTCACCAGACACCTGTCGCCTCATCTATTCGTTCGTTCAAACGAAAACGAACGGTCAGTGTCTTTCGTTATCTACTAGCTCTTTTTAAAAGGAGATGGAAAATTGTTTACTTTAGCCTACCTTAAACGATGTGAATTGTTTTTTGCCACGTTGGTGCTCCCGACATATTAGTCAGGGGACTCGGAAAACGCGATTGTGCCAGAATTTTTATTTTAAAGTAGTTTTTTTAGTTGTAGCTTTGTTAAATAATTAATAACTTGCTTTTTTAGTTGATAGTACTTATTTTAAGAAGCAGTTTGTGACTTTTGCGCTTAGAAGTATTAAGGCAGTATAAATATATTTATTAAAGCTACTCATAAATTTAAAATACTTCAAGCCTTGTCTCGTTCTGTCCAACTTACATAAATTTGCCGACAAATGAATTATATATAGATGGAGTCTGTTTTACTCATTGGGTTACCCTTTATTCTAACTGGTGTATAAAAATTATCCTAACTTTATTGCGTTGTTAAATATATCTACGGAATTAAAACTCTCTAAAAACGGACGCCAACTGACATTCGTTCAAATAATATCAGCCGATTTTATATTTTACCCATATTTTACCGGATAAATATATCTACATACAGAGTTATTTTTAAGTTGATATATTCCTCTTAGCACAGTATAGAATGCAAGAAAATAAGAACATTTTTTAAATAAAATTATGTGCGAAAATGCTTTGTTTCCGAAATACAAGGTGTTAAAAGTTTTAAGAAAAAAATGCCTTTTTTATCATAACTTTCCTACCACTCCAGACATGTCCACAAAATTTGGTACACTTCTTTTAACCATTACATTACATTTTTTGTTGTTAACGTTTTTTAAACGTTTTACCAGTGGCGTTCGACAAGATTTGTATTGATTTTTTTAAGAAAAAAATAGTACGCCACTGGTTTAAAAAAGTTTAACACTCTGTATCTTGGAAACGAAGCTTTTTCGGACATAATTTTATAAAACATGTTCTTATGTTCTTGCGTTTTATACTGTGTTAAGAGAAATATATCAACTTAAAAATAACCCTGTATACAGGGTGTTTCCTAACTACGGAACAAAACTTAAGGGGGTGATTTCTTGTCTCTTTTATGCCAAAAAAAAATATATATATACAAGGTGTCCCGTATCGTTATGTTCAAATTTTGGGAACGTAAAGTACACTTCTTTTCAAGTAAAAAAACGCAAAACTTGTATATCCATTTTTATTTTTTTTTTTTTTTTTTTTTGAGGTGGACATTTTGAAAATATTATCAATTGACCTTTTTTTAAATAAAATATTTTTTTATTTACTTTACGAACTTATTTTTAGTATTCTTTATTTACTTTTAGTATTATCTTAGTATTATCTTCAAATAACATTCATGGGCGTGTAACTTTGAAATAAATAAAAATGGATATACAAGTCTTGCGTTTTTTTTACTTGAAAAGAAGTGTACTTTACGTTCCCAAAATTTGAACATAACGATACGGACACCTTGTATATATATATATATATATATATAAAACAACATATGTTTGGACTCGCCTTATTTCTGAGATTCGGGGCGGTAACGTTTTTTAAAAAAGTCGGTATTTTTTAAATCTCTTAAAAACCTTTAAACCGATTTGGATAAAATTCCGTACACTTATTTAATGTAGTAAGGCACTTGTAAAGCTCTACCCAGATTAGGACAATAGGGCTCAGTAACGTCTTACTGACCACTACAGCAAATATTATTAAGAAACAAAAATACGCCACTGACTTTTTATGAAGTTTTTATACATTTTCCAGATTAAGCAATAAAAGATGCAACTTTTTAGTCTCTTGTATTTTCTTTGTATTTTGCTTCGTTTTCGAGAAAAAAATTAAAGCTACTATATTTTAAAAGGTAGCCCCCAAACAGCATAAAATAAAATCCAAAATTAAAAAATAAACAATTTCGACTTCGTGAAATACACTACTGTCTATTTATTTTAAGGCAAATAATTGTTTTTTTCTTTTATATTATCATGTTTTCTATGGATAAAGTAGTAAAAGAAATTAAACTAGCTTTAATATTTTCCTCGAAAACAAAGGTAGGTACGAAGAAAATACAAGAGACTAAAAAGTCGAATTGTTAATGGCTTAATCAGAAAAACATTACAACTTCATAAAAAGTCAGTGGCAATTTTTTTAATAATATTGGCTGTGGTGTCCACTGAGAGGCCACTGGACCCAATAATCCTAGCCTAGGCAAAGCTTTTAAAGCGCCCTATTACATTAACTATGTTTCCCAAATTTTATCCAAATCGGTTTAAGGGTTCCTAGGATATTTAAAAGATACCGACTCCGGACATATGTTTATAGAAACACCCTGTATATTCACCAGACACCTGTCGCCTCATCTATTCGTTCGTTCAAACGAAAACGAACGGTCAGTGTCTTTCGTTATCTACTAGCTCTTTTAAAAGGAGATGGAAAATTGTTTACTTTAGCCTACCTTAAACGATGTGAATTGTTTTTTGCCACGTTGGTGCTCCCGACATATTAGTCAGGGGACTCGGAAAACGCGATTGTGCCAGAATTTTTATTTTAAAGTAGTTTTTTAGTTGTAGCTTTGTTAAATAATTAATAACTTGCTTTTTTAGTTGATAGTACTTATTTTAAGAAGCAGTTTGTGACTTTTGCGCTTAGAAGTATTAAGGCAGTATAAATATATTTATTAAAGCTACTCATAAATTTAAAATACTTCAAGCCTTGTCTCGTTCTGTCCAACTTACATAAATTTGCCGACAAATGAATTATATATAGATGGAGTCTGTTTTACTCATTGGGTTACCCTTTATTCTAACTGGTGTATAAGAATTATCCTAACTTTATTGCGTTGTTAAATATATCTACGGAATTAAAACTCTCTAAAAACGGACGCCAACTGACATTCGTTCAAATAATTGTCGACGTAATTTGGAATATCTCCCAGCCGCACACTGTTCTCTTTTAATTGAATAAGTGGATGGGAAATGCTATTCATAATTATTTAATTTATGATGTCAATTGAAACTAAGCCGTAATTTAACCAACAATGAAAAGTTTTTAACTCACCAGACTGTGGCGATATTTTTCGACAACGTATTTATTTGACTGATTAAAAAAACAACTATTTTTTTATAAATTATATCGAAAGCATTGTTGAAAATAATGAAAAAAAATCCTGTGAGTGCCACAGCTCTTAATATTAATGTTAAGAGGTGGTGGGAAAGCTTGTTTTTTTGAGTTTAGAATATTATAAATCTGTAATGGCTCATCAAAAAGGCTAGGCCTCTTTTGTATAAAATTGAACGATCTACAAAAAGCTTTTTATAATTTTTTGATAAACCGAGGCGTTTCGAAGTTATCCAACTTTAAACTATAATTTATAAAATATATTCTATTTTTTCAATTTATCAAAAAATTAATTAAATTGTTTGTATTCTAAATTTTTGACAGTTAAATTAATGGGTTATGTGAAACCAAAAAAACAAAATTAAAACCAAAAACCTTTAAAAATTTGGCAAAATTTTTGATAAATTATGGTTTCGCCAAAAAACTGGAAAAAAAGCGTAGGTTTATCGACAAATTATAAGAGAACTTTTTGTAGAGCGTTCCAAAACTTTCCCTTGTCAATCATATGGGAAATGAACATGTACCTATCATGGGATTTTTAAAATCATTTCCAACAATATTTTCGATATAATTAGTCTAGTACGTTAATAAAATTACAATGCTAAAAGCTAGATTTAAATAAAAGTTTATGCAAGACCAAATTTATTAAAAAAGTAAATTTATATTGTTTGTCATTTATGCTGTTTAACATTAACACATTAAAATAGGATGTTTTAGGATACATGCAATTATAATTTTTTTGTGGTCACGTGGCCCAGTGCAAAGAAGGCACTCTCAAGTTTTTTTATTAAGGGAATGTGGGATTACATAGCACCTAATTTTTAAGGTCCTTTATTTATCTACTTAACGCCGCTTTGTTTTTAATAATTGTCCCAGCCGATCTGGACTTAAAACCGTTGGAAATTGGAACTTAACTTAGCGGTTTTAATGGCATAACTCTTTTGCATTTCGTGTTATTCACCATGGGCCCGGTACAGCCACAGTCCTGTAAGGCAAGCAAAACTAGTCATTGGACAGGCTGCAGGTAAATGACACGAAAAGCAGGATTTCTTTCTCTTTACTGTCGAAAAGGGAAGATCTATTTTTCAAAAAGTTAAATGTTTCATTTTGACCCAAATTTTTGCAAACCCTGTGGGATAATTTAATGTCACAATTTTTTACCAGTGTACTGGATTTTAAAGCCCTACCTTTTTGCCATTTTTTTTATAAATGTCAGTATCGGAAGTTGAATCCAAAAGTAATTTTAACGTCAAATAACTTTTGAAGGAGTTAATTTATTGAAAATTGTTAAGAAACCTTTTTGTAGCGCATCAAATTTTCTTTAAAAATATGTATTGGATTTATTTAAATATTGTTATTTGTACTGCCGTCCAACGAAAAAACACCGTATGTGAATATGCTTATGATATACACATACGGTGTTTTTCCGTTGGACGGCAGTGTAGTAGTAACAAAATCCAAACTCAAGAAACAATTGAAAAAATAGTTCAATGTTCAAAGCCCGATTACATGAAAGAAGCTTATTTGACGAGAATTTACGAAGAGAGCTTTTTATAGGGAATTTCATTTTCTTTAAGACTGCGAGTTGGTTTACAGGTCAACAATTTGTTAGTTTTGGCTTAAAACAAAAAAAAACCTTCACGATATTTTTTTGTCAACCTTAACAATATTTTCGATTTTTTTATTGCAAATTCTGCATTAATAATGGCGATTAACAAATTATTTTGAATATGGTAAAAACACTTATAAATAAACGATCGCCGGAAAAATACCGTTTAACTGCTTAGCGCTATGAACATACCCTTTAACTATTTACACTACTCAACAAATTTTCAACTTTTCGTTTTATCTGAGATCGCTATATTATGTGATTATTGTTCCTTGCTATTAAGGTAAAAATACGTAAATAAAAATTTTTAGACACATCTCAGTCTCCAGATAAAATGGCTAGTCTGGTCTGGCAAATTTTTATTATTTTATTATTTACTGCAGAGTATTACAAATAAATGAAGCAAATGGTTAAAATAAAAAAATCTAAAAAAGGTTCTCATAACTGTAAATGTCACTTTTAACGTCATATTATGTTCCTTTTAAGTGTGCGCTATAGGTGAGTGGCAAAAATAACACTTTATTTCCATTATTTAGTAAAACACATGCACACTTGGGAACCCACGACTTATCTTAATTTCTTACATCGGGGTTGAAATAACCTAAATAGCAGACTTAAATTAAATTAAGCGAATACTCGCCACAAACAGCAAAATGAATCGAGGCTTTGTACACACATGCGTGACATTTTGAAGGTAAACTATTAAACTTACGCACACGCTGTGTTTTGTGGAAAATACTATTACATTTTTATACAATTTTATCAATAAAACATACACAAAAATTTAAATTTGCAGATATCTCCACTTTCAGATGTAACATCAAAAAAAAAAAAAAATTACAGATATTTATCGTTAGTCAACTTCATTACAAAAAAATATAAACCGAGTCAGATATTTTTTTAGTGTTGAGATAGTGTTATCAATTACATAGATACGCTACTGTTTTCTAACTACTTCACAATTGCCTGCGTAAATATATTTAATTTTATGTTGTTTGTTGTTACGTATTGTTAAGCGCACATTAATTTGTGAGTCGCGTTTTCAAGTAGTTTGCGACTGACAGTTATTTCATTTCATATTATACGGCCGCGGCTCCATGTATGTCCTAATTGATTATCTCGTGTTTCAGTGTGACCAAAATGGCGAAGGCGGTGGAGGGAAGGGTGGAGGCACCGAAGGACCATCTGCGTGGGCCACATCCTTTGAGAAATTGTTGGAGGATCCTGTAGGACTTCATGCTTTCGCTGTAAGTTGTTTAATTGCTAAGCTGAATGCTTCAAAGACATAGTCATGTTCGCTTTAGCGAAAAAGTCCACATGCCTACTGTTAACTTATTAGCAGTGAATTTTTACAGAACAAAAGAGCCTCAAAATAATAAATAAACTAATAATAAATAAAAATCAACCGCAAATGAAAACATGAAAAGATGCATAATTTTACGTTTGGTGTTTTGGGTGATCTAAATACCTGAATGTAAATTCTTTAGTATTTATATTACATTTATTTTTTTAGTTTATGTAAATATAGTTTAGTACCGAAAATATTTTTGTAAAATGTGTCTAAAACGCAATTTTAAACGGCAATTGTTGATCCGATTTTTTTAAATTAGAGTTTCTCCTGTTATTTTTCCAAGTGATCACATCGATAATATTTCTTATTTCTCTATTATTTATAAAAGCTATTTTATTGAGGCAATACCAAATTATTTTTAATTCTATTTTACATTCTCTTGGTTTTAAATTTGATCTACATACATATTGTAGTACACTTAAGGTAAAATAAAATATATGAGAAGTAATATACATGTAAATACCTATAAGGTAGGTGCGGCTAATAAAGCTTACCTAAGGGGGATTTAAAATAAAATAAGAACTGTACATTGACTTTATATATATATATATATATATATATATATATATATATATATATATATATATATATATATATATATATATATATATATATATATATATATATATATATATATATATATATATATATATATATATATATATATATATTTTAAATGAAATCTATGTAATAATTAATATTAATAAGCAAACAAAAATTTTAAGATTTGGCTAACAGAAAAACAAAATTAAACATTTTCAAAAACCTTGTAAATAGGTCTTATTATCCTAAATTAGACCTGGTACATTTGGCAATTTTGATTAATAATAGGAACAAATTTCTGTATCTTGTACCTTTGCAACTTTAGTTTATTAGATCTTGCGTAACCTTGTGAAGTAATCATCAATGCTATGTTTATAAACTGCTTCCTCTAGCAGGGTTCATAAACTTAGCTTTTATTCTTGATAGTTTTAATTGTCTTTTTAGTAAAGGCTTAAACCAGTATTTATCAACTAACAATGCAAGCCTGTTGGTTAGAGCTATTTTTAGTGACATTCTTGCGAAATCTTTATGTTAAGGGCATTTTGATAAGTCGGGGCACTATTAATAATGGCTGGTCTGTATTTATAGTGCCCAATTCAATTTGGCAATGTGATTAAAACAGCATGATTAATCCTTTTTCCCGACCATTATAAATAATGCCCACCCTATCTTGGGCAAAGTAATAAAATAGGTGAACTGTTGTTTACTACTACTGTAGAACTAATCAGACTATTGAACATAGTAGTTAGTTACTAACCAGAACTAACGTGGTTTGGTTAGTTCTGGTTAGAAACCCTGCCCCTCATGTCTGAGCTGGTGACGTAACACCCCTGGCCCATGTTGCCGTATTGGCAATTTCAGTGACTTGGCCCTGCAAGTAGCTAATTTTTCATACTGCCCGGTCCAAGTGATAAATTCAAGCTATCTCAAACACTGACTTATTACCTGAACCACGGCAGGGGGCCAATTAGCCCCTCCCTCAAACCTATTGAGAATTTAAAACATATTAGTTCGGCAAATATATTCTGTAAACTGGGACTTAAGCCCCCCAAAATCCAGGGGCTAGTAGCGCCTCTGGACCACGGGCCGTCGAGTGCTAAATTAACCATTTTGCCCATCGCTGTTGGGAATTATTGATAATGGCCCGTAGTCATTAATACTGCCCAGCTAATTCTGTTGCCCGTAATATATAGACCAAGCTTCATAAAATCCGTGGTAAAATTACAAGGAGATAAACTTTTTAATAAGGAGCGCTTAATTTTTAGTATTTGTCCGAAAATATACGTTATTTTTGTGACGTCACCTTTTGCCATAACAATTAATATTTAAATTAGTATTACACTAATAACAACTTAAATTCGATATAAAAAGCAATAAAAATTAAACTAATACAAAAGTTCCAATGACTACAAAGCAAAAAATAACGACAAAAACACGAAAAAAGCTTCCACTACTATTGTAAACAATGGACGCACCACAGAATACACTAAAGAGAAACATCAGAAATATATCGCAGCCGCTTTACTGCTGAGTTTCACATTTGTCAACACTGTCAAAATAAAGCCATTCTATTGGTTTAATTTAAAAATTTTAACACTTATGAAACCCAACGGTAAAGTGGTGGAGTACTTCTAAATGTGCACAGATAATAAGGAAGTAAAAATTGTGGACATAGGCTTAAATGGGATCGAGCGCTCCTTATTGAAAATTTTTATCTGCTTGGTAAAATCCTACTTCAGTAAACTTTATAATTCTGGTAAAAAAAGGATTTTCGAAAAAGTATTTTTCAAACTTATAATATTTTTGAACTTTTAACTTCTAGCAGCTTTATATGGGTTCAGCGTTCCTCTGCTGACTCCTATTCAGTTTTTAACAATAATGTTTATTTGGAAGACATTGTGGTTGTAGTCACTAAAAATACCAATAATTCAATTGGCACACAGTTCGAATTAATTATTTGATTTCCTAACGTTATAAAAAATAAATAAAATGCATTGCAAAACAAAAAAATGATGTAAAAAAAGGAGGATAATAAGGCCTATGATTAAATTTGGTAGACCTTAATAACCAACAACGTGAAATAAAAATGTAAATAAATCATGTTTGGACCATGATAATTTTTTTAAACATCAAATGTCTTAAAAACTAGTAATAATAGAAAACATACTGCAAATTCATAAATGTGGGTGCAATATTACAAAATATACTCATGAATATGTTGAACCATTTTTTATTAATCGTGCCGCAGTACTACCCCTCATTCTAAATGGCGTCCCACTAGTGACAGAGAGTAAGCGAACGAGCTACAACTAGCCTTAATCACCATATGTGCGTATTATTTACATTTGAATGTGGCCTTGAGGGACATCAATTATTTTAAATTGGAGTTTTGTTAATTAGGCCTTATTACTCGACAGGTCTTATTAGCCGCACCTACCTTAGTTATTTTGTAAATTTTTGACGTACATTGTAGGGTGTGCCAACATTTTTTTCTCTAAAATGATAACACCCGAGGTAAAAAAAGTTGCGTAGTACTAAAACACAATTTTAAGCCCAAAATTAGTAGCTTAAAATAACTTTATATTTTCTTCATATTAAAATATTCATTTCTAAATAATAGTTATACCGTTACGTTTTCGTGCCTCAAGAATAACTGCCTTTTCATATTAGTCAAAGACGGAAATACGGGCGACGGACCAACGCTATCGAAGTGTATGGAGTCAAATGAAACCTTTCATACGCAGAGAAAGGTGAAAGTCGGCAAACTCAAAGGCTTCCTATAATTTTTTATCTCTCTGTCCGTCAAAACCGGCATTGTGTGTAAAGGCGCCGGTGTTATCAACATAAGATAATAAAAAATAGGAAGGTATAAGTTTGAAAAAAATATATTTTAATTTTTGTCCAGTGCCACAACGATTTTTATAATAAAAAATATAAAGTCTTTGTGGCAGTGAAAGAAAAATATTTTAAGCTAATATTTTGGACTTAAAATTTGTGTTTTAGTACAACGCAACTATTTTGACCTCAGGTGTTGTCATTTTAAAGAAAAAAATGTCGGCCCACCTTAGTACATAGTAATAAAATAAAAAAAACCTTTGTTATAAAAATATTTCCCATAAACTTGAGGCAATGTAAATATTATTTAAAAATACCTTTTCTGTTTACTACTATTTGTTACATGTTAATTTAATCGTCTGGTGATTATTCATCAAAAAACTCGGTACAAACTAACACCAAATATGCTAATAGATTCATTCAAACTTGACATCAAAATGGAAGCTTCCTTAAAACGCCAGATACTTTGTTGATGTTTCATGTTTTAAAATTTCCTATTTTGTATTTATATGATTAGTATTATTTATGAGATCACAAACGAAGACCATACGGGAAAACGATTAACGTCCATTTTTTTTATAAAATCAAATTTTTGCAGTAGGTATAACATATCTCTTTAGTTAATGCATATTTCAGTACTAAAATAAACAGAAATAATAATAGGATTTTTGTCTAAAAAAGCCTTAAAAAATATCGTACATTCAGAAACAATCATACGTTACTTGAAAGAACGATCATGGTCCAATTATTTAATGATTAACAGTTGCATTTTATAAAAGAAAAAACAGAAAACCTTAAAGCTATGAAAAAATGGTGGATTTTGTTAAAAGTAAAAGAATATAGAAAACATTTTGTTGAACTTTAAAAAGTTTTTTCAAGAATTATCATTATTACCAATATTAATTTCTAAATAATAGTTATACCGTTACGTTTTCGTGCCTCAAGAATAACTGCCTTTTCATATTAGCGAAAGACGGAAATACGGGCGACGGACCAACGCTATTGAAGTGTATGGAGTCAAATGAAACCTTTCATACGCAGAGAAAGGTGAAAGTCGGCAAACTCAAAGGCTTCGTATAATTTTTTATCTCTCTGTCCGTCAAAACCGGCTTAGTGTGTAAAGGCGCTAATACAATTTTGTTTTAAGTTTAATGAAATATTTATAGAAAATTGTACTTTTATTGTTTTACCCAAATAAAATAGGTACCTTATTTGTATTTTCAACAATAACTTCCCTTAGGTAAACCAAATAAATATGTAAATATTTTTTCTAATGACTAAGTAAATGATTTAACTTTGGTATAGTTTAAAATTTAATGTTAAAAAACACTTTCCTGACCATTTCTGATTTTTGAAAATTCATCGTTTTTCAGTGTGGTGTTCACTAACAAACACAAACACTAACATCGCTAATATCTATAAGCTAAAAAAGCAATTTAAATTAGAACATGTGCACAAATAAAGTTTCAATATTTAATAGTTAAATACGGTTTATTAACTGACTGTTAACAACTTAAAATTATAGTAGCGATATAAAAGATGCTATAAGATAACCGATCTATGTATATCCATGTGCTTACCAGATAAAAACTATGTTTTAAAAAATATTTTATGTAAACAAAGGTATCACGAATGGGTTGCCCAAAAAATTATGTTAAAAGCTATAATTAATAAAACAAAACATAAAAATTATGACACATCCTATAAAATGTTTTTAAAAGAGACTTATACTTATGCGAGTACCTTAAAAATGTTTATGTTTTACCCATCTATTATTGATCTGTAATACCTTAGAAACGGAATATGTTATGGTAGCAATAATACCTGCTATCACACCTAGGGCATTATGATAATGCCCGCTTATAATGCCCTAATGCGCTAATATAAAAATTTTATTGCTTATCCAATTTTATTTCTCTCTGCATTATCCAATTTTAAAAATTTTGCGATCAATGTTGGGACGCTTCCTATGATATTTTTTCCAATGGGTTGTACTGTACATCGACCCTTTCTATAGGTAAGAAAGAATATTCGCTCCTTTATTCCAGCTGGTCTTAATGTTGTGTACTTTTTTATTAAATTTAAAGCGCCTAAATCTTCTTCAATGATAGTAAAACTTTTTAAAGTTGAAGTTTTAGTTTCTGGTACCTTTATAACCAAGACTGTTCCTCTATCTTCAATGTCATCAATAGTCATTTTGACCAACCCATCTCGTCTTAAACCTCCAAAAACACCCATTACCAATATGACTTTGTGTACCAAGTAGATATCATCAGGAGCCTTCTTAATAAAATTTAATATGTGTTCTCCTTCCAAAACTTTAGACTTCTTCGGGACGTATCCTTTCGACTTAACTTTTAAAAAGATATGAGACGATGGTATTGCGAAATGTCTATATTTTCATAGACCATCAACGTAGACCTTAGGGTGGAATACTTGGTCCAGAGAGAGTTCGGACTGTATTTTTCCGACTAAAAATAATAAAGTTTGTTAAACATATGTATTAAAATAAAATCAATAACTTACCAGTTCCTGAAAATATGCCATTAAATCGGTTTCGGTTATTTGAAGAATTGCGTTCGCATCTTTCCAAATACCAAATATGCCATACTCCCGATCATACTGTTGCCTTGATTTAACTGGCAAAAGATTTTCGGTCGCTTTTATGGCCTTTTCTCTTATATTTTGTGGAATTTCTTCCATTTTGAGCAAATCGTTAAATAAAAAATGCTAACTAACTGATAGAAACATCAAAGTCAAACTTAACACCAGTCATTATCTACTTACGTATACAGGTACAGGTGCAACTTATTTTTATATTGCGAATAAATAATGTAATTAGTCATTGAAAAACTCTTTTTGGGTAAAACATAAAGCATTGTATGCACCACGGGCTTTACTGGACTATAATGCCCATCAGGTCGAAATCTAGCCCTCGGGCTATTTCGACCTTCAGGGCATTATAGTCCTAGTAACGCCCTTGATACATAAATAGCTATTAAGACTTACATCGTCACTTGTTTTTAAGTTTGTAATTTTTCTTTTGTGTGACAGAATTTATACAGGGTGTCTAGTAAGCTCACCGACAAACTTTAGGAGGTGAATTAGAAGAAAAATACTTCACATTTGTATATGTATGTCTTAAGGTGCGTCCAAATTTGAACCACTACCTGCCACGCAACCTCGTCGCGAACCACTACGACAACCCCGTTAAATTTACATACGACCTGCAACCGTACATATCTGAACGTCGCGTCGCGTCGGAGCGAACGCCGGCAGTGTTGCATCTCGAGGATTGCCCCGATTCACAGCTTGTCGGTAAATTAACATTAAAAGAATTGGTTCGCGACGGTGTTCGCTACCACGTCCAGATATGTATGGTTACAGGTCGTTGTATAGAAATCTAGACGGGGCTGTCATAGTGGTTCGCGGTTGCAGATAGACGGAGCTTTATGTGTCTTACTTTTTGAACAACAAGAGATACAAGCTGCGACAGCCCTTGTCTATTGCTTTTTCCTTTGTTAGCATATTTATTAAATTTGACGCTTTTAGATAAGCCCTGGCAACATTGTCAAGTTGTGTAAACTCGCAAATTATGGAATAAATTTTATTCAACTATAAAAATTATTTACAAAAATTCTATGGATTTTTTTAATTTTTTCCTAGTTGCTGACGTCAGCAACGTATTTAAATATTAAAAATAGTTTTTAAACATTACGAAATTTTGATTAAGAGCCCATTTTGAAAAACGTTTTTCGTGCATTAAAGAACATTTTTTGAAGTTCAATATTATTAAATTATTAAAAAATAAAGAAAAATCAGGGCTTAATGTAACAAGTAACAATTTTTCATATTTTCGTATTTTTTAAAATAACTTCTAACATGCTGGAAAAAAGAAAAAATTGATAAAGTACTAAATAGAAGCTTTTTAAATTACTATTTTTTTTCTGTACAGTGAATATTTGGCAAGATATAGCCGTTTAAAATTTTCCCTACGAACGAGCACCACCTCCTTCGAGTCCTTTAAACTCACTTTATTTAAAAACAGAGAAATTATAAGGGATTTAATATACAGAGCCTGGTAGCTCTTTAAAAACTCCACAAAGTGGTTTTCAAAAAAATTCAACATAAAAAATAAAGGAGTTAAGAAAACCCATCAATTTTTCTTTTTCAGTGTTATGAGGAATTTACCGTTAATATTTTTATTTAAAAAATGTAATATTTTAAATTTCCGTTTAGTTTTAAACAAATCATTTCTTGGCATGGTCATATCGTTAATCATTGTAAAAAATAATCTTGTTTTTGTATGTATGTATGTATGTAGTATTTTTAAAATGTCCTTCAAATTTGTAAAAAAAAATAATTCGTAAAAAAGATATTATAAGAAAATCTTAAAATTTTTGACGTTATTATTATGCGAATTTTATAAACCATAAATAAGTTTAAATTGACTTACATTTTTGAAAACCTAAAATCAAGTTAAAGAGTATCTAAATGTTAGTCAATTTAAATAAAAAAATTGTACGCATTTAATTAAATGGTTGTCATCCAGCAAATTAAATGATTTATTTATGGATTATAAATTAAAAAAATTGCTTTTTATTTATTTTTTAGGAGTTTCTTAAAAAGAGTTCAGCGCTGAAAACATATATTTCTGGACGGCCTGTGAACGCTATAGGCGCTTGACCTCAAACTCTGAAAGGACATCGGAAGCACAAAGAATATTTAAGCATCACCTCGGTAACGGTGCTACCGAAGCTGTTAACGTAGATTGTCAGGGACGTCAAGCTGCTGAGCAGGGACTTGCCGAGGGCACCGTGGATCTCTTTGAAGCGGCACAAAAACAGATATTTAACTTGATGAAATTTGACAGTTATCCAAGGTTTTTAAAGTCACAGTTGTATAAGCAGTGTTTATCAGGAGAACTATATCAACCAGCGATTGATCCTAGGTAAGTCAAGTATTGCAAGAGTCTGTTAGTTTTTCCTACTTATGAGCGCCAGTTCTTGCACAATAAAGAATCATTAAACCTTGTAGGCGTAATTTTTGAATAATTACCTAAAATGACATAAACACATAACCTGCATAGACACTGCCCTCCTACTCCCTGGGCTTCTGTTTGTATCCCAAACCAAACCTGGCTTGAAATATTATTTCTTTAGGTGGATAGTCCCTTCAGTCAGCAATATTGATAACCATACGCCCATAAAAGCTTTCGCTTGGCCGAGGGATGATATACGATTTCTATTGTAAACAATTGTAGTTTTCAATACGTTACATAAACTACCCCTCTTATACATGCATCAATTTACTATTCATCCGGATAAAACTTATTTGGTCTGCTCCTAGTTTTCTAAGTGTTGGTAGTAATTTGTTGTTGTGTTGTGTACTAATATAGACGTGGGCGAAATGTTATCAGCGGGGCCCATTTTTTGGGTTCCCAAGATTTATCCAATACATCTGTCTTACTAAAAATGCTTTGACATGACTTACCTAAGTGGTATTTTTTCTAGACATGATCAGTGATCAAACTGATAGAGGTCAAAATGATAACATTCTTTTGAAACTTATGTGGCTATTATTATTCTGAATGTTTATTATTATTTCAAATGCCATCTGGCACATGATCAAATACTCAAGATCATGTGCAAGTAATAGATCTGATAGAAGTTAAACTGATAATTTTACAAAAGATTACCACTCTACTTATGATAGTGAAAAAGTATGTATAAATGCGCGGTGATAAAAAAAACACATGTATGTACAGATTTGAAGAAAGGTTTTATTTTTACACACACATGGGTTAAAAGATGAACGCAGTCACGAAATGTTTTTATGTTTTTGTGACGAACAAAATGTGATTTCAGCTAAGTAAAAACGAAAAAATATATACCGTTTGTATGGAGCTGTCACGCTTCCCGCTTAATTAAATCAAATAACAGATAGATTAGTTATCTCAAGCGCAGTAAGTCGACAGTCTGTCACGAGTATAGCCAATATGTTTAAGGTTTAAGGTAGTTTAAAAATGAACGGGAGGTTTATGGCATTGCATTTATGGGGTCTCACGTGGACCCTTTAAGTGTCAGGACGTGAGCTATTCTGTTCAAATTACTTATCCTTGTTAAACATTAATAGAAACTGGTTATACCAACACCATAGTTTTTACTTCTGAATACTTGTGACCTGTGAGAAATTTTATAATAATCATATAAATACAAGTTTTTTCGAACTGTTATTAAATCAGTATATTAAGTATTGCAGATAAAAATTAAACCGAATTTTTTTGTAAGTAATATAATATAGAGTAAACATCAGTAGTAAAGAAGCCACGCGGTCATCAGTTTTGTCTTGCTTTCAAATTACTCCCCTTTTTGTTGCTCGCACACTATTTGAGCAACACGTTTAAAAAGAAATAGTTAATTGCCGTCTTTATTTGTATGACGCCTGTGGCTTCTTTATACCTGGTATAATATACCGGGTGGTGCGTCACCAAACGAAACATAGGAAATCCCATGTAAATTTTAAGAATGTTAATTATTGGCTCCCCTGTACATTTTACAAAAAGAATGTAAGATATTTTTTTGAAGAGAGCAATCTGACAAACCCTTATGCCAAGTTTTAAAAATTTTTAATACGCAAATCATGAATTATTCAATTAAATTTAATTGCAAAATTACCAGAATTTTCTTAAAATAGTCGTGGCCGAGAAAAAATTTCCCGGAACAATTTAAGCACGTGTGGTATTCGGTAAGAAAATTTTACTCCACCATTTTTGTTTTAATATTATTCTTTTAAATTTAATGTTTGTAACTTTGACACGAGCTCTTAAATTTTACCATACAAATAAATATTTTCCATGTTACCAATAATTGTAGTTGCAAATATATGTAATTTTAGAGCTTATCATTGTTTATTCTTTTATATTATATATCACTTATATTACTAAGTTGGTAAAAATAGTTTATTTAAATTTTTTAAGACCTACCTATACCTTGCTTTCGTTTGCTTTTCACTTATGTCTACTACTGCAATCCTATGATATTATTTTACCAACTTAGTATAAAATTGTCATTTAGGGTCCTAAAACCTTACATTATTTCATATTATGTTACGTCTGAAATACTACGACTGGTACAAAATAAGATGACGTTAAAACAAATTCAATGATTATGTCAAAAAATTTCTTATAATTCGCTCCAGGGTACCCCAGGAAGGAGGAAAAAAATCCGATAAATACTTATGTTGTAATGGTAATGCAACCTAAACTACACATTTGATTGGTCAAAAAACAGTGGTGGGGAATTTTCTTTCAAATACTAACTGGCACTGACTATGACTTATTGACATTTTTCCCTTATGTGAGAGTGAGAACATTTATTTTACAGGTGCCTGTTTGGTTTTACCTGAACAGAAAATTTAGTAATTTTGCAATTACATTTAATTAAATAATTCGCTAATTAAAATTTCTTGAAACTTGGCATGAGGGTTTATCATATTGGTCTCTTTAAAAGGGTATTTTACATTTTTTCTGTAAAATGTACAGGGAGCCAATAATAACCCCTTATAATTTACATTAAATTCCCATGTTCCGCTCGGCGACGCACCACCTGGTATGTTTACATTTTTTATGTCTGCAATCAATATGTACAAAGGGTAATTTACGATGTTTAGCGTTTTATATACAAAATCCTAAGTGGGGGTGGGATTTGCTAAATCCCTAATATTATTAATCCTTATCTATATTATATAGCACTTTTAGGACACATGATAAAATTTATTTGCGTGATACTACTTTTTTATTGGTCTAATATTTGTTTACTAAGTTGAATAAGAGAATTAATTTACGATAGGAAAGTGCTAATATCACCGCTAATACGTATACAATTAAATTGGAGATAATTGTTTAGAAAATTAATTTTCAATTCCTAAACGAAACAAGAATTTATTTTAGAGAAAATATAACTTGTCTAAAAATTTTAATATTTAAAGTAAAAAGAGGTCATCATTTTAGGTATAGAGAGGGTTCTGATTTTTTTCAAATATATTGAAGTGGTCAACTTGTTTTAAAGCTACCTTCAAATTAAAAAATAATTCTTTTTAATTCGAACATACCAATTATAATTGGTACCTCTTTAATGTCTTAAAAATTGGAAAGAGTTAAAAAAAATATAGCACCAGAGCTATGGGGTAATCATATTAACAACAAAAGTTTTGAAAAAAGTAATTTATCCTTAATGCTACTATTATTTTGTAAATAACCTATAGCTTTGTTGCTGTATTTGTTTGTAACCTTAAAAATTAAAAAATTGAAGTAATAAACTTGGGCGACACTGCTGTTTAAATGCATAATTTAGATTCCGTGTAATGTTTTTTTTATGTCCTGCTATTAAATGTGAATAATCTTAAACATGTATTAAATTCAATCATTAATTTAAAAAGCTGTTAGTCATCTAATTGTATAAGCAAATGTAAAGTACAGAACTTTTTTCAAGATTCTTCGAGTTATTTCCTACAGTTAAGTTATTTATTATAAAAGTATATTGACTTTTGATTTATTATGATAAAAAAATGTAATTATTCACAAGTGGTAATGTCTACTTAACGCATGTATGCAAAATAACTTTTAATATCTTATACATTCGGTACCGTTAAATATTCAGGTTATTGGACGCTTCTTACACAATATCAGGCCAGTCTATGGGTTAACCTCTGGTTTAAGCTAAAGTGTAATAATTACTAATAAGCTTTTCCACGTATTTTTCTGTAAAAAACCTATACCATATTTAAATCGATATCTTATATTGTTTTTATAAAATCGCATTTTAAATTCAGACAAACCAGCATTTTGTATGCAATAAAAATACATTTATTTGAGGAAAACATAAAATATGATAAAATTAGTAAAAACAGTTTTTATCTTTATTATAAAGTTTAAGGGGTTCACAAACATCGTTTGTAATAATTTTACCATATTTTAATAATTTTGTTAAACAAATGGAAATTTTTATTACATACTACAAAATGCTGATATATTTAAAATGTGATTTTATGAAAAACGGTACAAGATATCGATTTAAATAAGGTATACCTTTTTGTAGAAAAAAAGGAATCAAACGGTTAGAACAAAATGTCAAATTTGTCACCTATGTCAAAAATACAAAAATGAAATGAAAAAAAAATGTCTCACTCTGCATAATACCAACTTTCTGAAAAGAAGCATTGCCATGAGATTATGTAGATGCCCAAATATCATTAGTACTGTGGCAATAGTTTAAAAGTTATAATTAAAATAAACTAAAAAGGCATAATACAACTTTTTTTTATATAAAATACTAACATTGTTTTGACTTAGTCTATCACCTCTATCATGTTTGACTATACCTTTCTGGACCACCTTTACATATACATAAAAAAAAACACTACAAACATCATTTAACAAAATTAACTGTTAAATAAGGTAATCAGTCAGTCATTAAGCCACAATAACAAAAATGTAAAACATTTTGCGTATTAAGATAGTATATTTATTTTATGTACTTTACCTTATTTTTTCTATTGCCTAAATTTTGTTTAATGGAAGAAATGAAAAACATTTCAGATGTATACGTGACAAACTACATTCCAAGCATATATACTCCACCAAGGACCTTAAAGTACACCCAAAATTGCAGAAAAAAGTTTGAAGGTATTACTGGAAAAAAATAGTGTCGTGATAATTCTATACAAAAAATTGCCTTCAGAAAAAATAGCACAAGATACTAGTAGAGTGCGGGTACCAAGTACCCATCGAAAGTATCGAAAAAAATTCTAATATATACAGGCTCACAGATACATCAGGTGCTTGAAATACATTTTAATATTGTAAGGTTACAGAGGACCAAAGAGTATCTCAGAGGGGAGGTTGTGCCGAAGAAAATGAAATAGTTCAAGTTGTTGAGGTAAAAATCGAGAACGTCATTAAGTATACTGGCCAAAAAACGTTTGTTCATTATCTAGTTTTTTATACGGGTTAAACTGGTTTTTGTTCAATAAATAATAATAAGATAGATTGATATTATAGGTTAGATCAGAATAGGGCCGGGATAACCCATGCACTGAAGCCGCTCGGCTTATTGTGCGCCCTGTCTTTTTACGTCTGGGTGATGTCAGCCAGACGGGACCTACAGCTTAACGTGGGTTCCGAACCACGGTCCTATGAGCGACAACTTAAGACCTCGGAGCACTACTGAACCTACCAACTGAGTAGGGGTCCGCATGTCTACGGTTGCACAGGACACGGCAAAGTGTGTTCCGGCGCCCTGGTCCTTTGGTGGCCTTCAGCATCGAAACATTTTGCACTTTGTCCGTCTGGTGTTGAGCTAACCACTAAATTTCCGACCAACTTATAAATAAGTATTTGGTCTCAGCAGGATTCGAACCCACCTCACGTCCGTTGTGCGCTCAACGACTTGACGCCTTACACGCTAAGCCATCATCGGACTTGATATTATAGATGTTTTATTATTAAAATTTAAAATTACTAAAATAAAACATACACTGAACCCGCAGTGATACGACAAAGGTTTTGCAGGGCGATGTCGGACTATCGAAATTTGTCAGATTATAGAGACTTTTTTTATAAGAATACCTTGTAATCCGAAAATTAAAAATAAAAAGAATCCATTTCAACAACAAATCACATTACATAGGTATTCATCAAGCACAATAGTGGTGGCCGCTTGCAAGTTACATCCTATATCATCAACTATAGCTAATAAGACGGTTGTACTGCCTTATTCAAGGCTGGCTTGTAATCCTTATGGATCTAATTATGTCCCCTTGAATATTAGATTATAAAAACTGAACTTTATCGACTTTTATCATAATTCGATGTTCTGGTTAGTAATTTAATAACAAATATTTCTAAATTTGTCGTTACTAAATAAGCTGTTTTTTGTTTTCAGATTGGCTTTACACAATGCCTGTCAAAATACACTTAGCACCCCATCAAAACTAAAGAAATCGCTTAGTAATGCGGAGGATCGACGTAGGAAATCTTTATTACCATGGCATAGAAAAAATAGTGGCAACCAGAGATCAAAATCTCGGGATCGCAGTGAACTGACAATTACACAAAAAGTTGGGATGGAGTGTTAACAGTGCTGTCTAGTGAAGAAAAACATTTTCTTAATAGGGGAAATAATGATATACATTCCAGTCATTCTTCATTGACCTCGTTAGACCTTGCTGCAAGTCAGGTAAAGATTTACATAGTTTTAAATTCGTTGCTTAATACCGTATCGGCTAATTCATAACGTTCATAGGCAAGTAAAGCAACAACAAAGCGAAACTGATGCACAGTCACAGTTTAGAAAAGGATAACACAGTATCTCCACTCAGCTGGACGGGAAAAGTTCGCGAAGATCGCTAGCGCATGACAGGCGGCCATTTTCTTAAGCAAAAATGTGCCAAAGTTTAGAATAAGTCTGTTTTACACGCTTAAGATTAAGGCTGTTTTACAGCCTTAAGAACTTTATAGAAATTTTTAAACAAAATGGGCATAAACTTTTTCAGAAAAAAATAGCTTATTATTTGAAAGCAAAAATAGAAATAACTCAAAATTGGTTGGGTACACGCCTTAGTCTACGAAAAATGAGACCTCTTCGTTCCAGGTCCCGGGTATAGCGAGCTGACCCTGTTCAGCCCTATTGACTAAACTGGCCGGTCGCTTAAAACTATATAAAGAAAACCTTCCCAAAAACTTCTAATAAAAAATTCGACGATTCCGTAGAACCCTTGTCAAGATAAAATTTATTAAAATAAAAATTAGAAAGTTATATATATATATATATAACAGAGTGTTATGGAAATACTTTAATATATTTAAACCCCAAAATTTTACGATTAAAAAGCAAACCCGCCACTGACCAGCTCTTTAAATTCCTTTAAATACATATGTTTACCTTCTGTCGCTGTCAAAAACAGCTGAAAGCAGTTATAACACGTGGTTACGTCAACGAGCTTGAGAAAAGTTGCCAAATTTATTTTGTTCTTTACCAGTTTATCTATGGGTTTTGCTGTTTCAATTCGATCAAACGAAAAACTTACATGATTACACAAATTATCCTTTATTATTTATAAAGTAAAGATTACTTTTTCCACAAATCAAGTACACTTTTTGGGTGGTTAATTACTTTACAAACTTTTTAAACACTGCGACGCGACACGTATGCGCACAAAGAATTGAATTAAAATACACAAAACGGTATTTTTATTGCAAAACACTATTAAAACAAATTTTACTGCGTTTTTAAATAAAGTTTTTGTTACTTTTCGCTTTTCTTTCATCAAAATTAAGAGCCGACAGACGACCGGTGGTTCACACGAGAAAAGAGTACAAAAGATTATTCCCTATGAGACAAATGTACAAAAAAACTACGGTAATTGTACAGAAAGTGTCCGCAACTCCGATTTTAACCAAATTTAGTATGTTGGGTTTTTGGGGCGCTGATCACGAATCTGAAATTTGAAATTTTAGTCGGAAATGTTTGGTTTCCGAGATAATCATCATCAAAGTTGGCATTTAAACTAACCTTATTTTCACCATTATTCCCCCTTCTTTTGCACACAATTCTTGATTTAAAGCTAAAGTGGCCCACAATATTTGATTTTCACCTTTTAAAACCCCGTTTTTCTATGTTTTTTACACCTTTTAGCAAATAAATTGGGAAGGGTCCCTTTAAAAACGTTGCAACCGTGCATTCACTGCTCCACCGCCTCCACCATATTCTGCTACGATTAAAAACTATTGAAAGCGAAGCTATGCAATTAAATTCAAAAAAAGTGTAAAATACGTAGAAGAATGAGGTTTTAAAAGGTGAATAATCAAATATTGTGTACCACTTTAACTTAAAATCAAGAATTGTATGCCAAAAGAAGGTAGAATAAAGTGAAAATGAGGTTAGTTCAAATGCCAACTTTAATGACGGATATCTCGGAAACAAATGTTTCCGACTAAAAAATTTTTCAGATCCGTGATCAGCGCCACAAACACAGGTGTTTTTAGAGTTTTGATGTTTTTTGCAAGAAATTTATTGCAATTTATTCTAACATTTTTGCAGTTTGCACGTAACTGGGTTTATCAATTTACTGAAACTTGTAAGTTCAATTCTTTTAAACCTTTTTCTTTGTCTCATGTTGTTCTGGTTATGGGCGATAAAATGATACTTACAGCGAATTCTTTTGGTTAAACTAGGTGCTTTCTCTTTAATTAGGTTTTTTTAATCAAAATTTTTTACTACAAAATGCAGGGTTTGTTTTTTCATATGATAATTCATAAAAGCTTGATGTCTAGGAACTTATTACCGTGGGTATAAAAAGTAGACGGCATATTTAACATACCTTAGGGATAAAGGAGCCGAAGTGGACATTTTGGGGCTTTTTCAGATGTACGGTTACAAAATGCATGAAACAATTACTTTGTGTTGCTATATTACTGTACATCTCATTGGTACGGAAGAGAAGGGAAGTTTATGGTGAAAGTGTAAAGAGTGTACTCGTGAAAATAAAAGTACTTTCCAGCCAAGAAAAATCCTAGCCTTCTAAAAGCTGTTGTAGCTCTAAATGTT
This sequence comes from Listronotus bonariensis, assembly GCA_014170235.1. NCBI lineage: Eukaryota > Metazoa > Arthropoda > Insecta > Coleoptera > Curculionidae > Listronotus > Listronotus bonariensis. The sequence goes on along the minus strand of JACEGR010001597.1, from coordinate 5,544 downwards.
ATTTAAGGTTATTATTTAATGTAACGCCTACGCCGCTCATAAGTAGATAATAAAAATTGGTTAACTTTTTTTTATGCCGGTATATTATTGTCCTCTATTGTGTGCTTTGAAATCTACGATAAAATGGTGGTGCCCTCTGGATAACATTATTCAGTCGTTAAATGGGTTTAACATCTAAAAACCTGGCACCCACGGTACTTAGTACTTAGCTTTTGTGCTACTAACATGGACTGTCATAAACATAAAAAACTAAATATACTAAATGTACTAGATGTAGTACAATTGTACAGCTGAACATCGCAAATTCGCGTTGTTGTTGCCAAGGAAGCCATGAAGAATGGCATGATTTAACTGACCATCTGACCAATAAGAAGGCTTCCTTATGCAAGGTTACAGAAAGACGAAATTCGCTTGCCCTGGTTTGCGTTTTAAATAATATTGCGAAGAATTTACCAAATTGTGCGTTTATTAAGTTTTGCATCTTGTTTTAATTTACGTAAAATGCAACGAAATTCAATCGAGTTGACTGACATGGTTTTGTGTTATGGGGAAGCTAGGCAAAATGCTCGGCAAGCCAGGCTGCTATATCAAGAGCGATATCCAGATCGGAACACCCCTAGTGAAAGAACTTTCGTGTCTGTAGTTCAACAACTTCGAGACCGGGGAAGCTGCAGTGTAAATGCAGATAGAGGCCGAGGACGTACCGAAAACACACTGGCCGCAGAGCAGGAAATTTTAAATTCTGTTCGTGATAATCCTAGTATAAGTACTAGACGATTAACGTCACAAATCGGTCGGGCTTCAAACTTTATAACGTGGCGAACATTACATGAAGATCGTCAACATCCTTATCATGTGCAAAAAGTGCGTTAAAACCAGAAGACTACGCCTTGCGTAGAAATTACTGTCGGTGGTTTTTGCAAAAAATGCTAATGAACCAAATTGGATTCGCAATATGTTGTTTACCGATGAGGCCGGTTTTACTAGCGATGGTGTGTTTAATCAACACAATACGCATATTTGGAGCGTAGAAAATCCACACGCATTCCGCGAAACGCACCATCACGAAACTACTGGCGAAAACTTCTAATTTCATGCTTGTTCTTTGGTACAGGCCAGTTCTGGATAGCTTCAGTCTTCTCTGGATCAGTTTTTACTCCTTCTTCGGTAATTATATGCCCTAGGTACTTTACTTCTTTCTGGAAAAGGTGACATTTCTTTGGACTAAGCTTCAGCTGGGCGGATCTAAGCTTCTGAAAAACCTCTTCAACATTTTTCAAGTGGTCGTCAAATGTTTTTCCAAGAATTATTATGTCATCTAGATATACTAAGCAGGTTTTCCAAGTTAGTCCCCGTAATGTCAACTCCATCAAACGTTCAAACGTAGCGGGGCATTGCATAAACCAAATGGCATAACATTAAACTGCCACAGTCCGTTTCCAGTTGAAAAAGCAGATTTTTCCTTGTCTTCCGGATGAAGTTCCACTTGCCAATAGCCACTTTTTAGATCTAATGTCGAAAACCATTTTGATCCGGTGAGTGTATCTAGGGTATCGTCTATTCTTGGTAGTGGAAAACTGTCTTTCTTCGTGACATCATTCAGTCTTCTGAAGTCAACACAAAATCTGGTGGAACCATCTTTCTTCTTGACTAGGACTACTGGAGATGACCATGGACTCTGAGATGGCTCTATAATGCCTTGTTTTTGCATGTCTCCTAATAACTTTTCGACTTCGTCTCTCTTGGCTAAAGGAATTCGCCTTGGTGGTTGTTTGATTGGCGAGGCGTCTCCGGTGTTTATCCGATGTTGAACTACGCTGGTTTTTCCCAAATCATTTTCAGATACGGAGAAAACATCTTGATTTCTTTTTAAAAGTGCTTCTAACATAGATACCTGGACTGGATCTAACAAGGATTTTGATGAAATCACCAGGTCTTGCAGAGCATCAGGTAATTTACTTGTGGGGATTCCTGCAGGTGCAGTTAAGGTGGAGGTAACTATCATGTTAGCAGGTTGACAGGTACCAACTATGTCACCTTGTTTGACTTGTTGAGGGTAATCCTTTAGGTTCATCATTCGGACAAATACCATGTCTCTTTTGGCTTGCGTCAGAGTTCTGGCCGGTAAAATTCCTTTAGCGTATAACGGACTATTTTCAACTGGTTCGACTAAAACAATTTCACCTTCTTCTAAGTCTTCAAACTTTGCTTGTATAATGCTTTCTGAATTTGGCGGTAATAGGACATCTTCTGTAAGGACAACTTTTCGAATTATTGTTTCACTCCTTCGTGGAAGTCTCATTATGATCTCTTCATTATTGGTTCGTAGTACCCGTTGTGGAAGGTCTAGTACAAACTTCTGATTTTCCATAATGTCTAGGCCAAGAATAACTTCGTCCATGATGTCAGCAACAAACACGACGTGTATAAAGGATGTTGTTCCCAGGCTTATTCTGGCTTCATGTATGCCTTGAATTGGTATAACTTCTCCATTCGCAGTTTCCAAGATGTAATTCTTCTCAGGGCGGAATATTTTACAATGAGCTACGATGTTCGGCTTCACGATGGTATGTGTGGAACCAGTGTCTAGTACCATTTCGCAGTCCCGACCGCACACATTTCCAGGTACTACCAAGCTGGAGCCATTGTTCTGCAGCCGGGATACTCTAATAGTTGTTGTTGGTGGGGCTTGGTAGCACCTAGCCAGCTTTCGCCCATTGAAGTCTGGTACAATTTCTTCTGTAGCATGCCCCTCTTCACCACACTTCCAACAGCTGGATTTTATTTCTTCGGCGGAAAGTCATACTTTTGTTGTCTCCATCTACTTGTTTTTGGCGTAGGATTTCTTGCAACTCTTGTATCACTCTGGTCAAATTATTATTTGGATTGCTATCTTCTGGTACATAGTTTATTCTTCTTATTCTTGTCTGACTCCTGGACGTTTGTTTGGCTGTTTCGAATTGAAGCGCGTAGGCAAGAGCTTCTGATATTTTCTTCAATCTGGCCATTCTTAAAGCCTGATTCATGTCTGGATCGCGTAGACCTTCAATGAAACTACCCACGGCTAGTTCTTGTTTTATTTCTTCTGGGTATGTCGGATATGTCAGATTAATCAAACGTACGATGTCAGCTTCGTATTCTTGAAGGCTTTCGTTATATTTCTGTCTTCGTCCCTGCAGCTGCGCCTTATAAACTTCCTGCAAATGTGTCTCGCCATATCTCATTTCCAGGAACATTACAATTGATTGATAGTCGCCTTGTTTCTCTTCAGGAATATTTCTTAATACCTCCATGGCTTCACCTCGTAGAGCAAGCACTAGTGCGCGTGCCTTTTCTGGTAAACTCCAATTATTGCCGTTCGCAGCAGCTTCAAATTGTCTAAGGTACGTAACCCACGGTACCTTTCCGTCAAAAGTTGGTGGTTTCATAACAGTTGCTGAAGTACTACATACTGGAACGACACCTGTACTGGCTATATTTTGAATTTGCCGGTGTAATTGTTGCACTTCTTGTTGCATTTGACCTTGAACTAACTGCACAGTCTGTTGTATTTCTTCTATATCTTCTTTGACATCTTCTTTTGTAAGTTTTAATTCAAGCAACATTTCCTTTCTCATCTCATCTTGGCATTGATGAAATTCTCCCTCAGGTGTTCTCGAATCTTTACTATCTTCTCTTTTATCTCTTGCTTCATTTGTTCTTGTCCTTTTTTTATGTCTTTTTGAATTTTCTCGATTTGTTGTCTCGTTTCTGCTTGACTGATTTTGATTTCCCGCTTCATTTCTTTTTGATTTGTCTTCATTTCTTCTTGACTTTTCTTCATTTCTTCTAAATTGGTCTTCATTTCATTTTTAATGTCTTCTTTCATGGCTTCTTGGCTTGTCTGCATTTCTTTCTTTAGGTCTTCTTTCAGGGATTCTTGACTGCTCTTCATGTCTTCTTTCAGGGATTCTTGACTCGTCTTGATTTCTTCCATCATTTTTCTTATTAGCGTACTTATCTCCTCCATACTTGCTGTGTATTGTCTTGTCTCAACTGGCATTCACTCTTCTTACCACTTGGGCTTCCTTGAGTAACCTCGTTCCACTTCCGACACCAAATGTTCCAAAACACCTCGTATAAAAACACGTGTCTTCGTTTTTATACCTTTATTAACAATGGAACGTAACTATGGTTACAACAACGACAAAATCTACTCTTGTCAATGTCTCGAAGTTTACAACACAAAAGTCGAATTTATACTGACTGATCCGAGGTTTCCCGTCGCCCTTTTATAGTATGGTGGAAGAGTAAAGAATGATCTAGAATATTCGAGAAATATCGTGAAAATTCCATAGTACATGATGGCATAAAAGTTATTAATGGATAATTCGGGCGTTTTCGGAAACCTTCGAAAGTGATGAAAGAACTTGGAAAAATTAAGGTAAATTATTTAAATAAATTAACAAACTAAATTAAATGATCCTAACTCTCTAAAATTCTATAACCTAAACACATTTTTGAAAGTCTGTAACAATATATATATATATATATATATTATATAAGTTATTACATTGGTGTCGTGAGTGACATACATAACTGGTGTATTATTTATGTACGGAAAAGGTGATTAGCTAGTTAATTTTTAGTTTCCGGAAGATACCTCAGTATCAAGCAAAGGCAACCATGTGTTATTTGTATTAACTGAAATGGATGCTACACAGTTATTTCCTATTTAATATTATGTACGCACTTTCTTTTATTTTTGCGTTTTTTAGAACAATTAACATCAAATTAATGAACTGCCTAATAACCTAGAACATATCTTGTATTGATTATACCATACCTACGTTTGAAAAAGCATTAAGCTTGGTTTCTAGGTTAATGTGTAATTAACCTAATTTAGCACCCATAGAATTAGATTACCTACCTTTTCTTGTGTATTAACACAAACTTGTAGTAGTTTATATTATCAGTGGTGTAGGATAAAGGATGAAGTGCAGTAACTCTGCTAAGCAATATTACTTAGTTGTCTTATTCTATCACCTAGGCGAAACATTTTAACATTTCGCCCTTTATTATGCATACAGATCCGCTAATACAGAAAGCAAAATATTTTAGGAAAATATGCTACTAATCTTAAAAACATGTTTATTTCTTTAGTAAAACTAATAAACATAGACCATGTGTTAAGGAATAGAAAAAATAAATACACTGCAGAGATTTAAAAATCACCTTGTCTAATTCTCGCTCTCTAATATTTATAGACAGAGGTCAAAACCAAGCAAGAGTCAGAGATCATCCAATCATTACGAGCAAGGATTTGCAATTTATGGATTCCATAATTTTATTATTTATTTACACTTAGATAATAATATTAACCTGTAAAAGATATCTTATGACTGTGGACCCTTAGGTCGATGGCCCTTGTAGCATCAGACATTATTATGTTGCTAATACATTTAAAAAGGGCCAAATTTCCTTATCTTTATAGTTAAATCAAATTGTAAAATGAATGAACATAAACATAAAATTGTATAATCATAACCCGTTATAACCCATTTA